>JAPDSC010105746.1:0-12549 GCA_026290005.1 Latrodectus geometricus | reverse complement strand
TATATATATATATATATATATATATATATATATAATTTCCTTGATTTCACTTTCGAAAAGTAATTTGAAATTTGAATCACATGATTATAGATAGAAAATAAATTCCTTAATTTCATGTTCAACATTTTCTTCAAACTGGTATGAAAGGATGAATTTCTAAGAGTTAAAGGTTTTTGCTGTATCAAAATTTTTCCCAGACACTTGAAAGAATGATGAGAGTGCAGAAAATAACAACTCATCATTAAAGAGTAGATATGACTAAATACAGATTTTCTTAGTCTATTAAATGTAGTAACCTAATAAAACATGAGAAGCTCATAACTCTTGCCTTTAAGTAACTATTCACATTTTCAATTCGATTTTGTACACGATAATTTAATAAATAAAGGTTTCCTTTAATTTCCTGATCCTCCACTAAAATGATTATAAAACTAAAACAAGTACTGACCATTCGTATTGTGAACATAATAAAATTGTTTCTTTATTCCTTATGTTTATTGACTTAAAAGACGACCGTTTTTTCTTAGATATTTATTGCCAATGAAATATTCGTCATATTTTCTACAATATGTCAGAGTATTTTTAAATATTTATCAATTGGTATATGCATACATTGTACTAATTTTTAAATTTTATAGCTATTTAAATAACGATATTAAGGATTTTATTTACAAGAAATATTTCTTAATCGTTCTAATCATTAAAGATGTTACAAAGAGGCCAATTTAAACTGCAAATATATCAAAAATAAAAAATATTGTGTTCTTTAAATTAATTATCTGAATATATAAGGTTACTAAACAAACTTTTGTAAAAGTTACATACATACAATAGTTTATATACATTTTCTAAACACTAAGAAAAATATTGATAAAAACAATTTTAAACATATATTCATGCCCATTAATATTTAATTATTAATAAATAAGCTTTAAATATAATATTAAGATCATGAAAATTTGATTTTTATATTCTTATTCATGGATAATCAAAAAAAATTAAAAATAATTAATGTATATAATTCTTCTCATTTCATAACACGTTTTAACATTAACAACTTACTAAATGATATTATATTTCACAGTTAAATATTTTGCAAAAAGGAATAGTTCTAAATAGGCCCGACTTGAAGTATTTTAATTGCTTTAAATAAACCACGTTTGGTTAATTGAAATTTCTCAAGCCTTACATTCCTTATCATTTCAATTTACTTAATCTGTTCTTCAAGTAAAGTCTTATCATTCTATGACTCACTGTCGGCCTATATCAGGGCACATTAACTGGTACTTAATGAACTAAAATGTTTTCCTAGGGGAACTATGGATGCATAATTACTACAATCAATGTTTAAACAAGTGTTCATTTATTCACTGGAAATTAATTTTGCGCGACTTAGTAAAGTAAACTAGACCTACATTTGTACCTCAGGGAAATATGTTATTAAACTGAGTTAAATTTAATTGTTATTCTTTCAAAATACTGTGAAACATTTCAACTACTACTGTTTCCTTAACAAATAAGAGTTTCACATATTTGTATTTAATTTGCATTGTAGCATATCTTGCCACTTGTTGTTCATTAAAATATATAATTTATTATGTATAGAAAATACAGAAACACACATATTTGTATATATACATATAAATGTATGTATGTGTCTGTGTTTGCATATGTGTAATAGACATTTATTCTATATAATAAACTTTTAAATCTAAATTAATCTTTATAAATACTGTACGAATAAATTTCCATACTAAATTTTAAACAAAAATTTCAATATTAATTTTAATTTAAGCAAATGAATAAATACTCATTGCTTATCAAACAAAAAGAATACAAAATAAAATGGCTTCTTTAGTTTTCACTGACATTTTGTGATGGGTGGAAGAAGCAAAAATGTTTGCGTAATGAATGAATTGCTTTTGTTGTAGTAATTTAAAAATATATGAGTGCACATTATCTATTTTATAAACAATCTTTAGCTATATAATCATGCATATTTATAAATATAAATATGCATGATTTATAAATCATACATATTTAAAATATTATAAATGAAATTTTCATGCTTATAAAATATGGAATACATTCTATTTGGTTGCAATAGCTGATGATATGATTTTATTTGTGTATCTATACTTTAAGAAATATAAGGAAATGAAATATATTAATTTAAATTCTATCTAATTTGTTTTTATATTTTCGTTAAAATTCCTTTTTTAGCCATTTAAAAGTATAGTTCTGATAAATAATTATTCTATTGTGATGATTGACTCTTTATATCAAAATATGTTCTAATTAAAAGTTTCGGAATAGATTTATGAATTTATTTTTTGAAAATTATGGTTCTTAAACTCTGAATCACAAACATTACATGTATTTTTATTAATTATGTGTTGGTAAATATTTACAATATGAATCTCTGCAATAATCTACATTAAAATTCAAACTAAATACTATTTTGCGCTTTACCATTTTTAAAGCCTGTTATATAAATTAGGAAAGAAAAATTGGAACATTATATTATTATTCATTTTACTTAGTTAATTTTTTTAGTTATTTATCTACATTTTGCAAGTTTTTATCTACATCAACATTTTACAAATATTTTACTTAGTTGTTTATCTTTTCTGTATTTTGACTTTTATGTAGATAATTTTCTTCTTATTTAGTTGAAAAGTGAGCAAAGTAATGTGTTTCTGTAATTATCTCAATTCTAAGACATGCAATGATTAATAAATGCCATTATTTTTGTAGTTATTATTTTTTACTCTTCATTTCATATTTTTTTTTATTTCTAACGGTGGGTACCCTCGAGCAAGTAAGTACATTAGCCCATTTGCCACAACAAGACCGGAAACTGCTACTCATTTAATCGTTACCCGGTGGGCAGCTGTGAACCAAGTCACGGAGGTACGAGTAATATCGCTCACGCCACTCCACCACAAACATTTGGTTGGATAGATCCTGAGAAATCAGTACCCACAACAACCACCTCTGGCAGTAATAACAGCAGTTATACGCCTGGGCATTGAGTCAAACAGAGATTGGATTGCATGTAGGGGTACAGATGCCCATGCATATAGGCCGGGCCACATTCATCCATCATCTGAGTAAAAGACAAGAAACACAAAGAGAGAGAAAGAGAAAGTACATCCATGCCCGAGCCAGGATTCGAACCTAGGTCATATCTATCCGTAGTCAGTTACGCTAACCACTAGACAGGTTGCGTAGCTTCGTCATTTCATATACTTCCTTTTAAATAAATTTAGTAAATACAATTTGGATGTAGCAAAAAGATTAAAATTCAATTACGTTTGTCCTGTTTAATTAGGAATATTTGTGATTTCATCATTATAGTTTTTTTTGTAACTTTATAGTTACATGAAAAAAGAAACAAAGATAGCATTAAATAATATGAAATATTTTTTGATTAAAATTTTTTTAACAGTCTCTTTTTTATATTTGGTGAAATATTCTAGCTTAAAAAAATTTTAATACACACATTTTTATTTTGATACACATACCAAAGCAGAATAAAAAGTTATCAGTGTACAAATACTTATTTATATAGTACAAAGAGACAGAAACATGAGAAATGTGTCTCATGAAATATTATATGTATGAGCGATGTTTGAATATTACTCTTCGACACGAAAAGAATCACTCACCTCCATCAACAGTATATCTCTAGTAATTTTCCGTCCTATTCGCATTTATTGTTCCGAGTAGATGAATCACATGTCTATAAAAGCATTTGTTGGATATTCTTTTCAGCATATAGTTCCATTGTTCTTCGTAATGCGCTCCACAGTAAACCTGTGATTGAAAGCTTAGATAAACTTCAATAACACAAATGTTTTCGTCCACGTGATAAGAAAATAGATATGTTCTATGACTGATTGCAATTAGTCCTCTTCAAAAATGAGTTTTCATACTTTGTTGCGTTCTATACTTGATTATGAAGATAGAAGTGGTTTTTAAGTGAAAACATATTCTAATAACATGAGGTTTTGGTAATTTATCATAATTGAATATTCAATCCAGTATTGATGTTTGTTTTCGCATTGAAATTATGCATAACTAGTCACATGCAGTGCACTTGAATTTTCTTAAATTAGTAGATATTTTCTAAACACGGATATGGTTTGCTTTGTAAATTTTGAAGTTTTTGATAGAAGACATAAGTTTTTTTATTATAATTAGTCAGTTTATTGAAAATAAATAGTTAGAAGGATAATTTCTGAGTATTTGTCAGATTTTTTTTTTTTTTTTTTTTTTTTTTTTTTTTTTTTTTTTTTTTTTACTTAGATTCTAAACAAGATTAAATTGCAGGAAAGAAACATGTTTTAAAATGTATAACAACAAATTGTGCTTTTTATTTCAAATGATTTGCATAATTTTTATATTTTTTAAGCCATCGCTAAATGGTAATAAATTAATTAAGCTTAAATTGCATGCAACTAAATTCATGAAAATTAAATGTATTTTCAAAATAATATTATGTAATATTCGAGGTCTCAAAATACTTATTATCATCATTTTAAATTAAACTTTATACTCAAAGATACATAAAAATTGTTATTTTTGTTTTTAGTAAATAGTGATGCGTATTTTATAATCTCAGATAAAAAAAATGTTTATATTAGCAATATTTTCTGGAAATAATTTTCGTATGACTTAACATTGACAAAACACCCAATTTCATTTTATGATTATAACATTAACACTAATTAATTTAATATTTATTTAATTAATATTATGAACTGAAATTTCAATTAATTTATATTACCTGAATTTTCAATAACCTTTAATCTTTAAAACACAACGTATGAAAGAAGAATTTTCTAAATTCTAAATAAACAGGAGTTTAAAATATATCAATATAATGTATATTATAAATTAATAAGAAAGAAATATATATTCTTAATATATTGTCGTCAGTATTTTACTATTTTTAGTACGTTAGAAGAAATACCTTTTTGAAGTATCTTATATTGATTGCTATAAAATGTTACTCCTTTTTTATCTAAGAATATATAGTAAATATATATAAAAAAATCATAGTTGGACATTGTGCTCCTTTGAGAAGGTATTCTTGTAAATTTAGTAATAAAAGATGACGATTTTTATTATATTACATAATAATTTATGAAATACAAGTAAAATATAAAAAAAATTATAAAGTGAGAAAAATTAGTAATGAATTGTGTAGATTTAATAACGAAGTGAAATGAAGTATTTTAAATAAAAGATTTAGATACGTTCTTCACAAAATGTAATGCGTTCTGTGATTACTCATTTAAAAATTACAGATTAAATTAAATTTATTTCACTTAATTTATAGTTTGAAGCTGCTAATCAGTGTATTAAGCCTAGTTAAAAGGCAATTAATCAATTTTATACGTATAAATGTCTTTTGTATCATTATGTAAAATTTAATTAGAGGAACAAATTCAATTGCCAGCACTGATGTAGGTAGAAATGATGAATGGCTTTTTAATCAGTAATGATTAACTCTAACTAAGATATGTTGCAAAGAAACAATTAGTTTTAAATATGTTCTGCTTATGAATACTAAGCATATTAAAATGTAAGCAAAAATATTCACGCTGAATAATTTAAGTTTTAATATTGTAATCATTTAAAGTTTAACAGTAATATTCAGAAATAGTTTATCGTAATGCTGGAAAACCGAGTCATGATTATTAATACCACTTGATGATAAATATTATATTAAAAAAGATTAAATAAAAAAATACTTTCCTGATAATATAAATATATAATTTAAAGAGTAGTATTTTTAATTTAAGAACACTATAATGGAGATTAGAGGAGTTAATTTCCAAATATATTGTAAATAAACACATTTGATAACTCAAATAATGAAATAACTTTAATTAAAAAAGAATAAGGAAAATAAAATAAATTTTACACTTTTTATTTAAGATATTGATGAAAATATTTAAATTTGGTTAAAAATGTGAGGAAAAGAAAATATTTTTTTCTCACATTAAATATCTATTGCATTTATATATAAGGAAATAAGTTTCATTAAAACTTAAGAGTAAAATATTATTCAATAAAATTTTTGTACAGATTTCAGCGTATCATGTTGATTTAAGAAATTATTAATATTCAATAACATGTTTCCAATATTTAAAATAAACACCGGAATGAAATATAACTTACGTGATTATGAATAATTTAAATTGAGATAAACTTTAATGAACTGTTTGCTGGCAAAAATAAAATTCAGATTTATTGCTTTTGAGGAATTAAACATAACTCCATACCAATTTAATTGGGAGTATAAGCAATTAAAATTTGTCTTTCTCTTAAATAAGAGCAAAAATTTATTTCTAGTTAAATTATTAGCAATTTTTGAAATATTCCTTTAATTCTTTTTCTTAAAAATAATAAATAAAATAAAATAAAAACCTTGCTTATTTTCCTTTTATTTTACTAAATATTTTACTTTTCTGTTCAGAAAAGAAGGATAATTATTTATTGCAACAGACTTATTATGCATCGAAACCAATATTTTATTATTTTACTAATAGCACATGAGATAAGACATAACTTATAATTATAGAGACCAATTTGAGTTTTTTTTTTTTTTTTTTTTTTTTTTTTTTTTTTTTTTTTTTTTTTTTACTGAATTAACTTTTTCTGATAGAGCTATGGAATCATATTCATTTCACCGATAAAGGGTATTTTTCTACTAGATGTATAAAAAGATTTAAGATCATAATTTTCCCATTCACTTATCAACTATGCAATTAAAATTTGTACAATTAAAATTTGATATTTTTCTGGTTTTATTTTTTGACTGTAAAATAAAATGGAAGATGATCATCATATATGTTGTTAATATTGTCCTCTTCCGATAGTAATTTCTTTACGAAATAAAAACACATTAACTTATGAGTTAAAATAACATTTTTTTGTTAAATATTATTCAAACATTGAAAAATATTTTACTTGTACAATTTTTTTATTATTTAAATATTTGCACTACTTTTAGCGCAATAATAATTACAAATTTTTATTATTTTTACTTTCAGTGCGGAAAAAATGAGCTCATTTGACTTCTCAAAATAAAATCAGCAAATTTCCTGTTATTATAATTAAAAAAGTTTAAAAAAATAATACTTTAGTACTAAATAATCAAGAAATGTTTCAGAAAATAAAAAAGAAAATTACAAAACAAAAAAAAAACGAAAAGTTAACAAAAAAAATTTTTTTTTGAATTTTTTCCAATACCTATGTATAAATATATTTGTAAATAGTGAATAATTCCATCATTTCTTAAGTAATAAGTGTGTTTATGTTAGCTGATGAAAGTAGTTTAATCGTTCAAAATACACTACTGGCCATTAAAATTGTACACCAGGAAGAAATGCAGATAACAAAATGATATTTATTGGACAAATATATTATACTAAAAATAACAAGTGATTAAATTTTAAAAAATTTTGGCTGGATAGATCCTGAGAAATTAGTACCCAGAACAACCCATCGATTCCATATTCTGCTAACAGTCATTGAATCTCGACCTTCGCGAGCAGTAATACTGCGATAAGATAAACCGCAATCCCAGTACGCTACAACTCGACCTTTATCAAAGTCAGAAACGTGCTGGTACGCATTTCTCCTTCTTACACGAGGCATCACAACAACTTTTCACCAGGCAACAACGTTCAAATGCAATTTGTGTATGAGGAACCGGCTGAACAATTTCCTCATTTAAACACAATGTAGGTGTCTCTACTGGCGTTTGCTTTGTCTGAATGCGCGGAAAAGCAAATAATTTGCATATCCCAGCATTTTCTTCCTTTCGTATAAATTTCACGTCTGTAGCATGTCACCTTCTTGGTGTAGCAATTTTAATGGCCAGTAGTGTATAATTGTGCTGATAGTATTCTTTATTCACTGTTTCATGGATTATAAATTAATGAATTTGAAAATTTAGTAATTGAAGAATTACACTGAGTACTTTCAGGTATTCATGAATTTATTTTATCAGTATAAACTAATTTATAAAAATCTAATTTGTAATTTAAATTAATGTCTCATAGCCTCTGAAAATATCCGAACTTGTAATTATTAAATTAATATTAACCAACAAAAAATTATATTATTAAATAAAATAAATAGTTATTTTATAATAAAATATTTGCTTAAAAATGCATATAAATACGAAAATAAAAATTCATAACAAATGTACCGGAAGTTCATGAAAACTTTCAAGAGTTATACGAAAAAAATGCTTGTGAAAATTATTTTGTCATTCGAAGGGAAAGGATCACTAAAGAATCTAATTTCTCTTCTAATCATCTAAGAAAAGCCTATTCAACTCACATTATATTTTAACTTTTGTTTTGAAGAATAGTGTCCAAATTTTGTTTCAAAAATCAGAGCACTGACGAGTGAGAATTATTTATCACTCTTTACATGGACAATTTGTTTCAGCACTTTAATTTAAAAGTACAAATACTTATCGAAATAAAAATGCATATGAAATGTACTGGAAATTGATGAAAATACTTACTTCTAATAACGCAATTTCCTCGAAATACAATCGCAGAGAAGCATGTTATCTGCAAACAACTTCATACAAACTAAATCACCGACACAATATGATTATACAGTGAAATCTTTCTTATATCAAAACTTTGAAGACAAAAAGTTCAGATCAGGTTACAAGGTCGTATGACATGAAACCTGTCAGATTTTGGCTATGGGGTTATTTGAAATCACTTGTATATAGCTCATTCTTTTCAACTTGGTCAGAGATAAAAATGTTCATTACATCATTGTTTTTCTAATTATAGAAAAATATCTTTATTCAGCATAAAAGCTTCATAAGCAATTGGTTTTTTTTTTTTTTTTCATTTTGACAAATTGACTGGAAAAATATTTGTAAAATAAACAAATTTATACATGCAGAAAAATTATTCATAACGTAATATGAAGGGATAAATAATTAAAAATAGAATTTCATAAAAAATTGCTTACTTTAGCGTATTCATAAAAAATATGGATATCAATGAAAAAATAAATATTGATAAGTTCAGAGCAGATATTGAAGTTATAAATGTTTCATGGCAGCTGAATGATTTCATTTTAAGTGTTTCTTATAAAAAGTAAATCCTTGAAGTGATCTATTAACTAGAACATAAGATAATTAATGCTTTGATTTTCCGTTATATAAAGATATCAGGATTTGTAAATACTCGATATTAAAAATAAGATTTATAAAATAAATTTTAATTTGTAAAATATAAATTTAATTTTGAAAATATGCTTCAAGCACTTGCTTCTAATTTAATGTTTAAAGCCATAAGAAATATGCTGAACATTGTCATGTAAATTTGCAACACAAAAATAAATTTTAGAATTGCATTTGTAAGACATATTTTTTTCTATTTAAATATTTATTCAATACAAATGTTTTATTCAGTTGTTCCTCATTTATGCATAAAATTATAAATTCTTAATATAAATTTAACACATTGAATATAATTTTATACCTCCATGCTCAAAATATCTAATTTCGAATTCTTAACTAATCATATATTGGAAATCTGCTATACTCCAATTATTAAATAGAAAACTTAATACTGATAAGTATATTTATGAATGTAAGTTATATTAATATATAAACATCATAAATGGATGTTACATGAAGCTTAACATTTTAATTGGGTGCTTGATTAATAAAATACAAATCTACTGCCATTTATAAATCTACTGCCATTAGTTGAAGAATTTAATTTATCTAATAAACACAGACTAAAATATTGTCCTGAAAAAATTGACATTTCACTTAATAAATAATTTTTGAAGTACATAAGCCAACAATTTATTCTATTTCTGCATATTTTGAAAGTATTCTAAAACTTTATAAGTGCGATTTGGCATCCCTTCAATTACAAAATTAGGTTTTTTTTTTCTTTTGATGGATTAAACGTAAATTGTTTTTGCTACAAGGATAAATACATCAAATCAAAATATTAAATTAATAAATGTTGAACTACTAATAAATTAAATTGAAAATAAATTAACATAGCATACTCCCAAATTGTGCATGTCAAATCAAGCATTGTAAGATATTTATTGTTAGAAGAATTTTCTTTAACTCGAGCATCGGTTTCTTCCAAGATCAGCAATTCTTGTGATAGCGATTGCAATGAATTGGTGAGCCACACATCGTCTTGTCATGATAATTAGAAGTTGAGTAGAAATTCAATTAAAGGGTCAATACTTACCACAAAGCCAAGCATCTAAGTTACTTAAGAAAAGAATGGAAGAAACTATCGAAAGGGAACTAACTTAAGTGTTATTTGCCATCAGATATACAGATTAAGTCTATAAAACAAAATATAAAAATCAAAATATGCATTAAGTATGATTTATTAAGCATTTTCAGAAATTCTTTAAAAATAATCTCAAAAATTTAGTATGAACTAGAGTATCTGAGAAATAGTATCCTGAATTAAAAATATTAAGCAAAATTCTAGTAAACTTTTTTTATATCATGTATGATTAATCATTCATTTTAAATATTTAATATATTCATTATGAAGTGATTTTAAAAGTTTAAAAACAAAAAAAATTCATTATGAAAAAAAGCAAATTTCTAGATTTATATTTATTCCATGGTATTTCAAAATTTATAATTAATATATAATTTTCTTATTTGCATGCTACCAATTTTATTCCAAAAATTTTTTTTTCTTTATATAATTACAGAAATGGGAGAAAAGTGCTGAGATAAAAATTATAAAAAAAATTAAGGCAAACTCATAGTAACTACTTAGAAATCAAAATCAAAACAATTAGAAAATTGAAAAGGTGAATGTTTGATAATAAATGTTTTTACATAGATGTTTATAAGTATATACATATGAGAGTGATTTATGTGTAAGTATCTCAGCATTATATTTAACTTTAGAATTTTTTTAAAAAATATTAATTATTCATTTTAAAATATTACTCAAATTTTATGCTTGCAATAACAATTTACCAAATAATGAAGTATTGTAGCAAAAGCTGTGTGCTTTTCATAATTGTACCTGTTAAAATCCCTCATAAATTAGGTTGATAACTCTATAAACATGATCTAAAGCAATCCTCTTAAGTTTTAATCCAATAAGAAAATATATTTTTAGAGAATATATGAAGCATAAAACTTTAAAAATGTAACAGAGTTAGATTTTTAAAAATATAAATTGTTTTTATTTTAATAAATTGTATTGACCATGTATGTGACACTATTTCACCTTTATACATTTTCTTCTCCTTCACACAAATTTTATACTTGTATAAGAAACTTTGATATTAAATTTTGAAACCTATTTCCTTTTTATATTCTTGAATGAACTTGAAGAATCTTTTTATATTCTTGTATCAAAGTAATAATCTTCAAAACTCTGAAAAAAATGATTGAGAAAAAAGATTTTCCGCATAATTAAAAATGCATAAATGAAAATGGGATAAGTGAACGAAGAAGATACAATACTTGTATTATAATTAGTGCTTTCTAAATAAAATGCTCAAATTTTTTATTATTGAACAAATACTAACTTAAAATTTTTTTTCTCGATTTAATTCTTTTTTCTCTGTTTAAAAAAGACGTTCAGAAAACATTCTAATGTGTACGTTATGTCGAAATTAATCATAGCATTTTAATTCCATACTTTAAGAAAACAATGTAAAACATTCATATGAAAAAAGTGGCTTAAATTTGAAGATGCAGTTAATTTTTTGAAAAAGTAGAATATTGTAAAATACAATGGAATATTATTATTGGAAATGCTGAAGAATTTACGGAACAGCTTTCCAGAGAATTTTCTGAGTTGGATGCTGCTAATATTCCTTCTATCATGGCATCTGAGCAAAAAGTGCAAGAACTTATGAATATGCTTGAAACATCCATTGATGAAGTTTCTGATCTGGAAACTCGCTTGGATATGTATGACGATATATTAAAAAATGTGAAAGACAGTGTGATTCAGATGGAGGAAAAAGATGCTAGTATGAAAATGCAACACAAAAACAACATAAAACTACTGAATGAACTGGAAAACGTGATAAATAAATTGGATGGAATAATTATGGAAATAATTGGATTGAATAATTATGTTTATTCCGCTTAGGATTCTTCTATAACTTTATAACTGACTGCCAAAAAGAGTCAAATATAAATAGAAAAAAACTAAAAGAACACAAAAAGAAAAGGAATACTAAGTAGAAAAAAGAAGTGTTCCACACCCAATACTTAACAAAATTTGCTTCTTCTTTATACAGCTACATAAATATTTAACGTATATGAATATATGATAAAATGTTGATTATAAATTGAAGATTTCATAGATCATTCACTTAAATAAGACATTCTTCAGTAGTTAAACTTTTTATCAAAAATGTGAAAAATGAATTTATATTATGTTGGGTAAAATTCAATAAATTCTATATCAATATATTCAACTAGAGGTTACAAAATAAAATTACAACCATTTGTATCTATTAGAGTAATTTTAT
>JAPDSC010105714.1:29107-77519 GCA_026290005.1 Latrodectus geometricus | reverse complement strand
TATATATATATATATATATATATATATATATATATATATATATAAGAGAGAGATTTTAGATAGAATATTCCAGGTGAAGAAATTAAGAAATTGCCAGTTCTAATTTTATAAAAATAATCGGATTACATTGAACGGGATGATAAAAATCTCTGAAGAAAAAAATAGTCGGATATATATTATAAAACAAAAAAAGTTGACTTAGGAAACACTTTTCTCTTACTTCTCGTAATTTTTCTTATAATTAAATTTATTACTTTTGTACACATTTGTTAAAATCACATCACATGTTGAATCCTTTCTTGTACCTTTGTAAACTTAATTGAAAAAAATAGCCTATTCAACGATCAACAATCACGTGACACTGGATGAACGATTTCAAATATACTTGTTACAAACGCATTTATTGAATGTATCAAAATGACAATGCAATGGAATTTCGATGAATTAAAAAATAAATTTAGAATATTACAACTTGTAAAAACCAATTCACTTAATTATGTTGGTAGTCTTAAAAATATAATTGGAGCCATTTAAATCTTAATATTTATTGAAATTGATTAATTATTTGCGGCGGCTAAATTTATAAAAAACCTCTAAGAGAAATTTGATTGGAAATTGGATAATAAAGACAAAAAATATTATAAAACGAAGATATAAAAATTAGGTTTAAACAATTTTCAGACAATTCAATAATTAGATGATCGCCATTAACTAAATCCGATATCAGTTTTCTTGTTAATTTCATGGTACGATCTTGCAACGGATATAACTTTAGATATTAGTAAATATCAGCAAATATAATGAGTTCTAAAACTTTCAAATTAAAAATATCTCTAAATAATGTAAAAGATTCAGAGTTAACTGCTAAAATGATGCTAATGCAATTTGCAGTTTAACGCAGTATCATTCTATAAAAGATAACATGATCATCAAAATAAATGAGGCATATCTATATAGGTCAAACATTGTTCTCTTACTCTTGCATTTTACTCAGTTAATTGTCATTAACTGTGAAAAATACTTAGTTCTTAAATAAATTATAATTAAAATGTAATAGAAAAGGTTTGTGATTTTCAGATATTATAAATAAATTGAAGATATTCATTCATTGTATCGTACCTAATGTTTAACGCGATAAACAGTCTGCACACTATTTTTCAAACTATATCATAAGTTTGGTTTGATTGTCATTCCACAGAAATTTTTCGCACATGAGAATTCATTAGACTGGGACCGAACCAACGGTTAAAAGTGGTTTTCCGGACCCTTACAAACATCCAAGCCCAGGGAAACCAATTGGAACCCATGAAATGTTGAACCGAAAGCAAAAGCTCTAACCATTCGGCTGCAGTTCGGTAAAATGTATCATAAGAATTTTGGAAACAAACATTAATTTGAAATACTAATAGATAAAACAATAACTGAATACAAATCCTAATTGTATTAAACAATTGTTTTATTAATTAATATCTCATATCAGTAAAGAGTTTAAAAAATCATATATTATTAAATAACAAATCACAAAAACATCAGAAATACACGAGAAGCTCCAAAATTCTTATACACTTCGCAAGAATAGAACAAATGCACTGAAAAACTATCAACAGTTATCAGTCAGATTATAACTGTAAACACATTTCACAACAGGGTATTATACCAAACACTTCTTCATGCCTCTGGGTGATTTCACGTCAATTTTCCTCATCATAAATTCCAAGTAAATGATAAAACAAACAAGTAGATAGCGGGTCACTGTCCCAAAAATATCATTTCATTTCAAACATTCTTTTATTGTTTTGGAAATCAACCAGTGCAGTAAAATTTGTCAGTCTTATTCTAATTCGAATTCTAAGTTTCGGATGTAATATGTTCTCACAAGATAGAAAATAAACTCCCTAGGAATATAGTCATATGCTTGATTGAAATCAATCAAGAAAGAGTATCAGGAAAACTAGTGTTACATCAATGTTAAATTCATACTTCTTTAAAATGCATTTAAAAGCAAAATTATGGTCAAGTGATTTTTTTCTATAAAACCATGTTAATAATTTTTCCTCACATTTTCTACAACATCCAATTGTCTTCTGCTTATTTTCTGGAAAAATTTATATAGGACATCAAAGAGAGAAATCCATCCTTTATTATTGTTATCATTTTTTGTGAAATGGACATCTTAGAGCAGTGCATCAAAATTTGGCGTTCCTTTCAAATTCTATATATCTTGCAATACATTAATAAAATCCTTTAATAAACTTTCATTCCTTTACTTAAACAATGGACAGGCACTCCAATTCCTTAGCAGTTTCACTTTCTATCTGTTCTCCCAAACACATCTCCATTCAAAAAGTTAAAGTTATTCAAAATACTCATCACATGTATTCAAAATTTCTTCCTATATTTCAACATCGTATCATGTCTTAGAAATCCTCTTAGAATCAATTCTTGGTTTTAAAAAAATGTATTCTTATTTTCTTTAAAAAATGTTTTTATTTTTTTTAATACTGCTCTACGAAAATTTACTATACCATACCCTCATTTTCGATTTAAACTTTTTTTCAATCTATAATCATCAATAAAAACTTTATTCTCGCTTTCTCTGTGTAGAAATTTCTCTCAAACTCAGTTACTTTCATTTATAATTTATTGAGGCCGCGGTGGCCTGGTTGGTTAGGGAGTCGTTCTCGTTACCAAAAGGTGGAGAGTTCGAATCGCGGCTTAGCCGAAGATCTGTCGTGTTCACTAAGGGTGACTGGGGCACGTAAAATCTGTCAGATCACAATGTCCTCCATGTTTCCATTACAAATTAATACCTCTGGGGTTGGTTGGAGCCAGCCTTTGGATCTTCTCTGGTTTCAATCTCTAAATTGGAAGATTCAGATGGTGATGCCATCTATGAGCCAAAAGTCGTACTTCCACCTTAGTATGAGGGTGCTCAATTCAAAAACGGAAGACGCTCTCCCTCGGACTTCATTCGCCTAGTCCCTTGACGGGCGGGCTTGGTGTCACCAAGTGTCATCAGTACTACATAATTTATTCACATTGCTTGTCATAGCATTCGGCTTTCCTATTATATTGTTTCTCCCGAAAAGTTTCTTTAATCATGTATTCCAAAAAATATATATTCAACTTTCTTACTTTTCCTCATTATCACTTTTCAATTCATTTTGCTATATTTTCATCCTATAACTAAATTTACTCTGATCATTCTTACTCAATCATTGATTTTTGAAAGATGATGAACATGATAAAAATTTTGTCTCTCCCTTCTCAAAATTAACTATAGTTTATATTCTGATCATTTAATGGTCGGAGTTCATATGCATGCTCTCATACCAAAGTATCAGTGACATACCTTCAATACATCAGCAAATGATCTATCCGGTTTACGATTACCTTATAATACTTATGTTTAAATAACTATGAATATTCTTATGGGGAAAATACGTTCTACCAATAGCCATATTCTTAATGGTTGTAAAATCTAAAACTAACTCTACTTTCGCTAATTTCAACATGGAGATTTTGACAATATAAAAAATAATTTTATGTTTAATTTAGATTTAATCACCTAAAATCATCTTATTATCATGTCCTGGAGCCGTATTCAATTTTATCTATAAATTCTCAAATAAAAAAATAAATAAAAAACTTTTTTTTTTCTCTTTCTCTTAATATAAATTATATGCATAATCAATCTACTATGAAATGATTCGCTTTGTAAAAAGGTTTAAAACAGTTTTCATGTAGATTTTTAGGTCTTGTGCGAAGCTACGACTGCTGACATGCTGTCAAGTTTGATATTTTTTTATATTTTATAGACATTCTCGACGATGTTGTATCCATGCGAGGTGCATCTTTAGCATCCAAATACCCAAACGGAATCGACGAAACCAAAATTGTGCGTAACTGGTTGTTACAATTATATATAGGACAATAAACACCTTTCACAATTTTAGCCACCTGGTTAGCATTTTCGCCATTATAAAAGAAAAACTAAAATGTATTGAATTTTCTGTTTGTTGTCTTCTATTTTTAAAACCTTGTACTCATAACTGAATGAATCAAACAAAAAACCGCAAGAGAATATTTTAGTGTCAAATGTTGCCTTTCGAATGAACATAAATTTGAAATTGTTTGATAGATACCTCACGAGATAGCGATCACTAAAGACGTCTACCGAAAAAATAATGGATAACTTTTTCCCCAAACTAATATATATATACATATTTATATAAATTCTGTATTTGTTTATATATATATATATATATATAACAAATAAAGATAATTCAATTTTATTAACAAATAAAGATTATCTATATAATCTTCATTTGTTAATAAAATTGAAGAAACTGAGATAACTTCTTTTAAATTTACAGATAAATTTCAATCAACACCTACGATTTCATTGCATAGCTATAAGTTTACAATTCAACTTAAACCTTACTCTGCATAACCAAACAGAACTAATAAACAGCTATGCAATTTAGCCAACATCTCTAAAAAATTTTTTTTTTTTTTTTTTTTTTTGTTCTAACACCTTACGTAAATGTAAATAGGCTCATTTAAGCGCATCTTCATGACGACCAACAACGGCAGCACTGCTGCTGGAGACTAGTTACTCCGTTCGCGCTAAAGATAGATTTACAGTGGTAGAGTTTCAAAGTTATGTGATCGTTTGACGGGAATACAGTAATCCACATCCATGATTGACAAGTTACCATTTATTGTCAAATAAGATTGAAAACAAAATTTTATTGTCGAGAAATAATAGAAACATTATATAAATTTTTTAAAAAATCGCCACCTGTGTGTGACCGCTTTATTTTAAAAGGAAATATCTCATTTTTAGTGGAGTTAAAGGAATTGAGGACACGTGAAAAATTAGAAATGTAAAGAAATTTGGGTGATTAAAGCGTGTCCTTCTCTTATAAAGTTTCTATTTAATGTGAAAATTTTTAAAAATAGTAATCACTGACGTCAAAATTGCACTTTGAAGGGGGGGGGATGCAAATAATGCATTATGTGATATAGTTATCTTTAGGAACAATACTATATCAAAAGGAATGTGCAAATATTTTACGAGGAATTCAATATAAAACCAGAGTTTTTCAAATAAAAATATTTGCTTGTTTAGAATAAAATCATACATATAAAATTAAAAAATATTTAATTTTCTGTAAAAGGAATTAAATTATTTAATATTTTATATTAATTATTACATATTTGTGCTTATCATTAGTTTTAAAAATTAGGATTAAATAACAAGTTTATTTTTTCAAAATTAAATTTACACACTATAAATTTTTTAGATCGAATCAAAATAACACTTCTAATTCAATTTAAAAAGTTTATTATGAATGTTTTATATTGAAAATCAAATATTAAAATATTTGTATCCTATTTTATAAAATAAATGAAAAATACTTTACTGGTTAATAGCATTTTTTAATTTCAATATTTACAATTTTTAATCGTATATATCGCATTTATAACTAGAAATATAATAACATAATTTATTTATAAATGCTTATCTACATTTTAAATTATGTCTATTATTTATTTACTTTAATATTTTTCAAAATTAAGAACAGGAATTTTCAAAGTTATTATAATATGTTTAAAAACATATTAAAATGAAATCAACAATAAAAATAATATAATTTTTGATCATTTATATATATGACATTTTATTATCCTTACCTAAGCAAAATTAAATGTTCTGCAACAAAATGGCAAAGAAGTGACCTACAATGAAAACTTGCAATCAAATACTATTCATTAGTATAGGAAAATCATGAGATTATATTGAAATCATGCTTTAGATATTAATTATATAACATTATCCTTAAAAGAAAAATGTTAGAAACATATTTAAGCACCTAAAGGGATAAAATCATACAGAAAACATAAAACAAAATTAAATTTGAAAAATAACAATTGATCATATGATAAAACATTGTAAATAACAATACATTTTATAGCAAATAGAAATTGTATATTTTTCATCAGTTGTATATATCTACCTAATTGTAATCTTAATTATTCTCCTAAAAATGCATTGTCCTTTGGATTTTATCTTTATTAAATTATCTTAATTCTAATAATGGATTATTTCAAAATATTGTTTCATTGAAACATATTCACCTCATGTAAAATTCTTCATTGAATAAAATAAAAGTACAAAGGAAGTTATTAGTTACAAATATATTTTATAAAATTTATACTCATTATTGACTTTCATTAATTGAAAATTTTTTATTTATAAAAGAAAAAATGAAAATTTATATCACTTTGTGGGGTGGTTTTTAATTAAATAATCTAATATAAATTGTTTTGCTTAATTTTTATGGTAAAAAGTGTATAAAAATATTTATTTAAAAAAAAAGCAAAACTTGTTTTTTTAATAAACTAACATATAATAAACATTAATAAACTAACATTAATAAACATTAGCAAAAACAGTTTATTTTTATAATCATAACACTAAACTAGCTTTAAAATCAAGATACTAAAAGTAGTTTACTGTTTTTTACACAATTTAAAATTTTTTATAATTACATGTGCAATAACTATGTTTTTTAATCAGATATTTCTAATAGTGAAATTTATATGCTGTAATTCTCTTCTTAGTTTGTAAATAATGAATAATCAGGAATTAATGATAATAATAGGAGCAAAGTAAAGTAATGTAACAAAAAATTCTACCAATATCCTATACATTGTTCATTTATTAAATATTTTTTAACTTTTTATTGCTTTTAAAGTAAATCAATTTCCTTACAACATAGCAGATTTATTTTTAACTAAATGTGTGCATTACAATTTTTATATTATTGTTTTTTAATTATCAAGTATTTCATATTAATTACATATGAAATATAAAAAACATGAAAATTAAGTTAAATTATATAGTTAAAAATTACTTTTTTATCATTTTAATGTGCAGATATGAACAATAGCTAGCCATCTTTTAACCACCAAACATATATTCTATGGCAAAGAATATTCCATGGCAAGCATGCAACATTTGCATAGCAATTCTTATGTATAATACTGTTGGCCATTTCCATGAAAAAATGTCATTAAATTTTGTGATTTATTGCTAAATATTATGATTCAAAGGATGTATCACTAGAAATATCTAATAAGCTCATGCTTAATATTGTTTATTTTCAGTGCAAGCAAATTTTTCCTTCATGATTAAGTTCCTTTTCTACTATACTGATAGAATTGGAATATGAATATAAAATAAAAATATTGATTAGTTTCAATAAAACATAAGTTAATTGCTTTGTTTCTCATAAATGAATGGTAATAGGATAATACATTTGTAGACTTTTTTTGGCACAAATGATCAACAGGATAAAACATAAATATGCTTGTTAACTGCAGCCTGGATACAGACCATTGTGAATGGAATAATGTACATTTTAAAAACATTATAAATAAAAAGTTTGGTTGGATTCTATTTGGATTCACACCTGGAGTGATAAGTTTGTGGAAAAAAGATCTGATGGCCAAGAAATTCTGAAGATTCTATAATAAACTTTATTTCAAATATTAATAATTTTTCAAATGATACGAGAGACATCTGAAAAAATATATTTCTTATACTACTGTTTATGAAAGAAATGTTTCATTTTGGGTTAGAAATGAACACTGTACATATTTTACATTCACTTTCATTAGTGCAGATACTTTCTGTTTACAAAATAACATATTTAATGACTTCCCCCACTTTAGCAATGCAGTGAGTCAAAACAAGATTTTACCAAAAATTCATTATTATAAAAATATTTCAATAAATATAAAAATACTGACAAAATTAATAACAGTAACATTATATGTATAATTTAAATTTTGTATTTTATTAAGCATGTGTATGAAGAAAAAACTAAATATTAATTAATTTACTCTCAAATAAACTACATTTTAAATATGATTAAAACAAACTGTTTGAAACATAATTAAAATTAGAGTCAATAGTTGATTACTGAATCTTTACTTTTTGCAAAGCAAAGTGTAATTGTTTTTACAATATGAATATATTTTTATGCCATTTATTTACTAAAGGAAACTTAAATTTACTTTACACATTGATTGTTAAATTCTGATATAAACAATGTTTCACAAAATCCCATAAAATTATTATATAAATAATGAATATATTTATAAACTTATATGGTGATATTTTAAGAAATTATTATATAAATAAACAGTGTATATGTTTATAGATGGTAATATTTTAATTTCTATTGTAATTAAATGTATACTTTAAATTTATGTGAAAAATATTTGTTAGAAATGCACTTTTTACCTCACTATGCTTTAAACATTTGGTTAAACTGCGGTTTAGGTCCCCTTCTTCGCCAACTCGCGAATTTGAAGCACTTTTTCGCGCATGCTCATTAATTGCTCTTTTTTTTTTTTTTTTTGCCTGTTCATTCACTGTGAAAGAGGTAGAATTTTTGCCATAGCATCGGCATTTTTTAAAAAGCGCCAAGCACGGGACTTAAAGCACATTTTCACCAAACATTTTTTTATCATAATGTTTTAATATTTTATTTTGTTCGAATCTTATTGAATACAAGAATTAGAATTGACATTACTGCCCCGATGATACACAATGGAAAAGAAGTATTATTTTCTATTTATGACACTAAGAAAATGAATAATTTTCTCTTTAAATTTTATAAAATAGTTTTTTAGATTACATTTTGATACCGTCATAAGTCAGATCATTTTTATTGAAGCTACATTAATAAAAAGTCACAGGTAAAGCAAATACATATTTATATAAATACGAATATATCTGATAATTTTAAGTATTTCGTTCGAATTCAAAATTTTAATGATTGTTTCAACTTACAAAATAATCATATCGTAAGAAAACATTCAAATTTTCGAGCTTAAGAAAAAACAAAACTATCCAATTGTTGCCATATAATTTTGAATCATTGAAAAAAATAATTTAAACTTTTCTGGGTTTAATTTTCTATACTCCTATTTATAATAATTTTATTGATAGTATTTAGAATTTTATTATTGATGAAAGGTTATTTATGAAATTAATTTAATCTAATTAGATAATTTATTTTCACAAATCTGAATAGTTTATGATCTGTAGGTTGACACTTGAGAAAGCAGAAGTAAAGTAAACAAAAATCCATTTTGCTCTTGTTTTAATTCCATTTTTCACTTTGTTTCCACGGATTAATTTATAATTTACAATTAAATAAGTACTGTTATCTCAAACATAAGTTGTATTATCGTTCTCTGCTTTTATTTATTTATAATTATTGCCAAATATATGTATAATGTAATAATATTTATCTAAAAGGTATAACTCTCTTTTTGCGTTTGATATAATCCAAATAATCTTAAGCATTTTCAGATTAGCCATTTGTTGGTATTTGAGAATTTATTGATTATTTTTTCAAAATGAGCAACCAGTATGGATGCTATTCCATAGAATGGACTAGAGAAATGAATATTCAGATTATGGAAGAAATGCGAAAGAGGAAAGCTCTATGGGATATTTGTTCTTCAGAATATAAAGAAAAATTCAGGAAACAAAAAGATTATGAAGAACTGGCAAATATGTTTTCAGTGCCAGCTTCCGAAATTGAAAAAAAGATTCACAATCTTAAAAGCCAATTTCGGCGGGAATATCGGAGGTGTCAATTAAGATCTTCTTCATCACCATATAAATCCAAATGGTATGGTTTTAAATTCATGATGTTTTTGAAAGAAAGTGAAAACTATCATTCTTCTAAGGTAATGAACAAATGTTAAATTAGCTTGGAAATTTCTCTTATAATATCAATATGTATCTAAATTTTTGTGTCTTTTTTATATTCAAAATTTATTATTAAGTGATTTTTTAATTAATCATGACTTGAAGATTCATTACAGTTTGTACAATCTTCTCCCATTTTTATTTAATTATCTTTGTTTCTCACACTTCTGTGTCATTTTTTAACTGAAAAGCACATGTTTTTTACTTATATTGAGCTTTTTTTGCAGATTAAGTATTGCATATTTTTATTTTTGCTTAGTTAAATATTGCTATGCTTTCAGATTTAAATCTGAAAGAAAAGCTTTTTAAACTATTATCTTATTGATTTGCAGCCTCATCAATTTTATGGAAGAGTATTTGTAAAATTTGAATACATACTCATTCCCATTTTTTTTCAATTGATTAGTTTATTTTAATACCAGAGATTTGTGAATTATATCTAACTTCTTTACTTGACTCTTTAATATTGTTTCAAAACTAAAGAATAATAAGAATTGTTTTCATAATTTACTTAAAAAAAGAAATATACCCCAACACTGTTTATTTTTATTCACTGACCTTCCGCAGAATCAAGTACCAGATTGACCATTTTCTGGATAGATTTTCTTACTAAATTTTTAAATTTCAAGACTAAAATTATACCATTCTTATTAAACTCATTTTATTATAAATGCCGAGCTGAGAGCCTTAGAGTTAGTGCTCTGTCTACAATTCATCAATTTGTGATTTCAAATCCTAGTTTGGCCGTTAATGTTTGCCATGGTTCAGAATTTACTTTAAGTTGTTGGTCCCAGTCTAGACAATGTGCATAAAATGACCATTAAACAACTAACTAACTATATTGTATGGAATTGAATGCTGGCCATTAATAAAAACGAAAAAATACTTAAGTATTTTAAAGAAAAATATTCCAAAAATTTTTGGCCCAATTAGAAACCTAGACAAATAAAAAAAAATTTGTTTAACCATGAAATTCATAGAAAATGTAACAGCCTAATATTGTCCAAGTCATTAAATCTTATGGGTTCAGTATCATTTTAGATATGATAACTTGGACCCTGTTAAAAAGGTGATTCCAATACAAATTCAGGTACAACTTTGCACTCCCTACAAACTTTTTAGGGTTGCTGTTTCTTATTTTGGTGTTGCCAATTTAGGTTGTTTTAGGTTTTTGCTGTTGCCAAATTTAGTATTTTCTTCTATTTTGTACCATGTTTTGAGTTTTTTTATAAAGTTTTTTTTGTTATTAATTATTTGTATTCAGCGAGAAAAAAGGCACCAAAAGCAGGTATTTTGCTTGGCAGGAAAAAAATGTCGTCAAATTTCCGATTTGGGGGGTATATCAAAGTAATTCCCAAATTCATTATAACACCAGTCACCACGAGAAGAAATATCTTTTCTTCCACAATATACAACCTGTTTAGTATGTCATATTGATTAAGACTTTTGATCTTGATGATAAAAAGATCTCGTAGCAATATCAGTTTAGATTAGACATAAAGTTCCACAATTCTCTGTGTTTTATTGAAAAAATGTTTTTTTCTTTAACTCATTTTACCTTTTAGCAATCCCATTAAATTATCCCTTCTAAACAGTTATTTTCTCAATTAACAAAAAAAAAATTAAAGTATTTTAAATAAACTTATAAAGTCACAATTAAAATGAATTTATTCTATAAATTTAATTTCTCTTATAATACCAAAGAACTCTTTCATAATAACTCGATAAAAATATAACTTACTTTAAATATAAGAAAACTTTTTAAATGATGATTAAATTGAAGCTGATTATTTAACTAAAGAAAAATTTACCATGCTATTATCCAAAGAAATGCAATTGAAAGGAATTCAAAATAAAAAAGTGTTCTTGTTTACAATAAGTTTAATTTGACCAATACTGTATGGCCTTCTGCAACTTTGTCATTAATACTTCAGAACCTAATGTTGTTCTATTCTTTTCAAATTATGGTTAAGATGAAGTTAAGCTAAAATTAAAACATGATTTTTATGTTTTGATTGATGTGGTGATTTTTATTTAATAATACTTAAGTGGTTATTGCATTCACTCTAAATTTCATTAGTTATTAACAATGTTAATTTGAAAAAATACTGAATTTATTCAAACCAAATGCAGAGATTTCCTATGATTCTATGTAGGAATTGAATATAGTACCAAAATATTGCAACTTATGAAGGAGTATAAAAATTCTAATATTTAATTAAAGCAATTATTCAAAATACAGTTCAGAATCAGAAGAGACTAAAATATTTTTAGAATTTCACAGTGTCTTTGTTTCTATTTCATCTTATCATGTTGACATTATTGGTTGACAACTTACAGAAAACCGATAAAAAAATAGCAACTGTTAGAAAAAGAATTATTTTGAAGGCATAAATATTTGATTATTAAAAATGTTTGTAAAAGATAAAAAAAGTAAAAGCAGCAATTTGTGATAATTTACTTCACTTAGTAGTACTATTTAATGACATCACCTATGATAATGAAATGGGGAAAAAACTCTTTTTTGCTTACATTATAGATTCCTTTTATTGAATATCTTTGATAATACAAACTAATTATTTTCAAAAATGCTTCATTTAGTAATAAATCCAATCTTGTTAATAAAGAGAACTAAAACTATTACACATATACTCACATATGGTTCTGAAACCGCAGGAAAATCTGCTCCGTATTCTAGAAATAAAGGTGTTGAGGAAGATAATGGGTACAGAATATATGTTGATAATGTATAGCGACATAGATACAACAATGAGTTCTACAGGGAGGCTGATATAATTAAATATATTAAAATTAACTACATAAAATTTGCTGGCCATATCTGCCGTATAAATCTTTCCACCACGACATTCAGGACCTTCATATACAGGCTAATAGGAACCAAAGTTTGGGGAAGACCCTGATTAAAATGGGTAGACTGTTTATAAAGACTTTGGGATCTTGGAAGTTACCAATTGGAGTTCTGTGGTGAACAGAAAGGAAAAAACTTCTGAGGAAGGCCCTGGCCCTCAATAAGCTATCGTGTCAATTGAAGAATATTTAAACTTAAATGTTAGTTCTATTTTATTGGTACTTATAGATTTATTTACAAAAAAATATAATATTTTCAATTTAACATATTTATTTTAATATTTATGAATTTTTATCTTTTAAATCATGTAACATAATAAATTATTTTTAACATTTTCATTCAAGTTCTGATTTTAAATCTATCAAATTCTAAATAATTAACATTGCTCCAATTGTATCCAGCTTAAATATTTAAAACTCGTTTCTATCAATCTGGCATGTTAAGGTTAAAATAAATCTCTATAAAAAAATTCCAGTAATTTAAACATTAAAAATTTTACATTATGTAATTTAGTACAATCTTCACTGATTGAAGAAACCTACCTTGATATACTAGTTTCAAATAAAGCATATAATTGTTCCATGCACTTGGAATATTCTGCATTATATTTTATAACACAAATTAATTCACTTTAAATTTATTACTTATTGTAATATAATTTTACTTTCACATTTCAGATCATAAAAAAATATAAAAAATCAAGCTCTAGCACTGGTTCAACATCAGAAACAATTATTACAGATCTACCATCATCAACTGTTCCAGCATCACCAAATAAAGTGTCAACATCATTGGAGAAACAATTAGATAATAGAGATGAATTTAAAAAATCAAAGGACTTGTTTTACAAGATTATGAAATCAAAAGAGAATGAGCACAAATTAACTCGTGATGAACATACAGTATTTGGAGAATATGTGACTCATGAATTGAAAAAGATTGGAAATCCTTATATCTTGACAGTTACAAAACATAAAATACAAGAAGCTTTATTTGAAGGTCACATGAGTATGTTTTCATCTGCATGTGATTTTACTGAAAATAATGAATATTTACCATATGCATCTCAAAATACTGAAGATAGCCAAAACACTCCCTCTTCAGTTTATTCTTTTTCTCCAAACTTATCACCCACACCTTCCCCTCCTCTTTTAGAACAAAATGAAATACAGTAACATTTTTATAGTGCCTTGAGAATAAGTTGTTTTTTCCAAATTTTCTGTCAATGTATTTACTGATTAATTTTATTAAAAATAATAAAGTTTGTGTAATATAAGATATTAACTTGTGTTCAAATTTATGTGCCTAGTTGGTATACAATTTTGTTTTCTTTTTATTTAAAAATAATGACAAATTTGAATTTAGAATGATTTACAAGTATTATTGACTGTGAAATATTTTTTCCTTAAATAGTCAATTTCTTAGTTATAAAATATGATTTGATAAACAGCAAACATTGCTTTTTTGTGCACTTCATATTATATTTTGAATGTGATGTTAAAATTGAACAAATTTTGTTTCTTCTTTTTAAAATTGTTGCTTTATTAAGCATTTATTGTACACTACAACTGAAAACTCATTAGATACTAATGTCATAATTTCTGAAAAATTTAAATGTTTCAATAGAATTATTAATATTTATTTTGAAAAATAAAATCATTACATATTTATTTTAAAAATAGGTTTACTTCTTATCTGTTTTATTTATTAATTTGTAAAACAATGCCAAAAATAAGTTTAATTATTAGAAGAGAGATATTATCAAAATATATATTTTTTTTTTCAATGTTTTTTTTCCTTTTATCTCGTCATTTTTTTTTTTTTTTTGGCATTGTTGTTAATTAGGTAGTTTCTTAAAATTATGTGGTTAATAAATATTGCTTCCAAATGAATAATATAGATTGAAATTGTGATATGTTTACCAAGACAGTAAATAAGAAAATAATAATGAACTATAAAATATTTTATATTCAAAGGTAAATTTTATAAATTTATTGTTAAGTAATGTTTATTTTACACTTTATTTCACAGTGCATCTAAATATAATTTTATTTATATATTTAGTTTCATAAACTTACAAACAGTATTCTTAACTTTTATCATTGAAAAAGTAAACTCATTTCTATCAAAATATTTTTACATACACATTTTCTACACTTATTATCTTTAATGGGGAACTAAGTTATTCCATTTTAAATTTCCTATTCTACCTTTTTTTCAATTCCAAATTTTGAAGAATATAATTTTTAAAATTGACTAATATCAATCACAAAATAAAATAATGCTCTGTTTAAATGATCTTATTCTGTGACCATCAAAATTACTTTTATCTCTTTTTTTTTTTTTTTTTTTTTTCTCTCTCATTTCTGTAATGGAAATTTTTAGAAATGCATTTATTGAAAAAAACTCTGTAACAACACACTTTAAGGAATTTATAACTGTATTAGCTACAAAACTAATTTAAGTAATTTATATTTAATTTCCTGAGATTTTTATTTCTGTATTTTATTGCGGTAATATTAAGTTCCAATTTATTATTGTTTTGAAATATATTTGTATATAAAATAAATTATATAATATTGTGATTGTGCTTATCTGAGAATTCTTTAATTTCCATTGATAAAAATAAGAAAATTTGAAAAATTCAAAATGTTACTTTATTAAATATTTATTTGAAATCAGTTATAAAAATTAACTTTATTCCATGAAGAGTTGCATATTAATAAGAAAACTCTTATTTGAATATTAATTTAAGTAAAGGTGACATACTCATAAGATACATCAAATATTACATAAATAGTAGTTGGTGTAATGTTAATATAAAACATGAGGCATTAGTTGAACTATTTTACTAGAAAACAAATATGGTAAAAGTGTGATTTGATAATCGCAAGATTGTGTTTATGTTTAGTTTCTTTATTAATCCAATTGAATATTTTGTATTTTATGAGTTCTAAGAGAAATCAGAAAACTAAATTTTAACTCATTTTGAGCAGATAAAATATAAAAAAAAAAACACTTATATTAATGATTCATTTTATTCAAGGAAAAATACAAGTTTTTAAATTTAATCATGCAGACATTTTTGTTTTATTAAAAATGTGTTCTTTTAGCATTGTAAAAACGTTTACTTAGAACTGTTTACAATTCATTACATACTCAGCAGCTAAGTAATTATGTTTATTAAATTGATGAAAGATTTAAATTTGTAAATAAAATAACATTTGTGTGATGTTGTATATGAAAGCTGCAAATTAAGAATGTTACAACTCAAAAATTGGTCTATGCAAGTTAAAAATCAGTAATTGATTTTTTTCCCATTTTTTTGTTATATTTGCAGCCTGATACACCAACTACTTGCTGGTTGGGTTTTATGGCGCAAGGTCCAAAAAGGACAAGCTGCACCAAATCACCAGCTACTTGCAGTGCTGATAAATTTTAGAATTTGATGCAAATATTGAGCATTCAAAACTATCAATAGAAATTGGAATTTTCCCACAATATAAATATAGATCTTAAAATTCTTTATTGGCACTACAGCCAAGAATGGTTCTCAACCTGCTGCACAATATCCCTCTAAACAACTGTCCCTGCCTTTAATTCTGCAGTTGGAAACCTTTCAAGACCTCTACCTCTTGGCCTATTTCACATGGATTTCTGAAGTAAGATTTTAACCATTTGGTTATCAAGTGATCTCTCAATGTGCCCAAGCCATGAAAGTCTCTGTACTTCGACAAATCTTACAATATTTTTTTTGATTGATACGAGCTTTCAATTAATCATTAGTCCTAATTCTATAACAATTATTATTTAATTAAAATGGACCAAAAAAACTTTCAAGTATTTTTAATTAAAAAATTAGTAAATCATAAGTCCAAGTCTCACAGCCATGTTACCACAAGATGAATAATTATTTTGCACACTTTAAGTTTAATTGCCCTCACAAGATCAATTTATTTTTCAACAGATACTGATAAGAAAAATTACAACTGTTTCCTTTCAAGATTCTGCAATTAATTTTTTTATAAAATATTTGAAAATTTATAATTGTATCCCAATATGTAAATTTATCAACAGTTTTGAATTGTTTTACTAGTAATAAGGCCTTTGAGACACAATTTTTGAATAACAAATTCAAGTATTAAGTTAAATAAAGACAATAATGCATTAGTCTGTCGGATAGCAGCACTGATATCGAAAATTTCTCGATTGGAATGGTGGCTTTAGAACCATTAAGTTTAATTACAAATTATTTAACTTAATTGACTGAAATTTTTAATGTGCCAAAAATGCAAATCACTTTCAATTTATCCACCTTTTTACAGAGTAATATATATAACATAAATATTTTATGATAGAATTTAGAAACTACTAGAAAATGGTTAGAATCACAATCGACTCCTCTAAAAACTCAACATCAAGAATAGAAGTAGCCACTTTTTTTAGATTAGAATCTGATTAACCCTGTTTGATCCAAGGATCAACCATGACTTTTTTAAAATCAACATTAATTCAACTTTTTTTTATAGCTAAATTAAAATTGATAATAAAGAGAAAAGTCAATATTATTTACTGTCATTGTGATAAAACTTGTTTTTGAAGAATTTAGAAAATATCCTTGAAACACTTAGAAAAATTTTGTGATTTGTACCTTGTTCTATTTCACAGTAATAAAAATTAATTTTACCTTTTTTATTACATTTCAAAATTCTACTTCTCAAAAATTAAAAAAAATCAGCTAATATTTAATATTTCCCAGAAAAACTAGAAGATATTAGCAAATGTAATGAGTAGAAAAGAAACAATCTTAAAACCCTCCAAATATTAAATTAAGATTACAATTAACATAATCTTTCTTTTTTTGTGACTCAAATACGCTAAAATTCATATTTTACAACATAGACTAGCTGAAAAAATAATTGCCAGTTAACAGAGACCAGTCACAGTCCTGTGACCATAAAATTCATAGGTAAAATAATCTCTCAACAAACTGTAAATACAAACAGTGGTATAGGTGACCCTAGGACTGTGCTTTAAGGTTAATGGGTTTGGAATACTTACCCACCTTATAATTTTGAACCATGAATAAGGTGACAAAGTTATACTTGAGCTTGCTCTTTCCTATCCACACCAGTAAAAGGACTTTAAACATTACAAATTAATGAAGACAGATGTCCACACATCTGCGGAAATGATGCTTCACTTTGCTGATCTTAATAGAAAGTAATGTGAAGTTACACAGCCACTGGCACCCCAACAAATATTACAACAGATTACTACAAATTCAATGGCTGTCACTTCAAAGTGTAGAATGCATAAAGTTCAGTACTGCATTAACTTCTAATCTAATATATAAGGTGAAAGTTAATTAATAAATGATGGCAAATTCAATATTCAAATATAAAAATTTTATGCCATTCATGAATTCTATTTTTTTTATTTCCAAAATTCTTTCTTTCTTAGATTTGATTAATTATTCTTGTTGAAACCTATATTATATAAGACATCCTAAAAATGTGTTTTAGGAAAAAGAGAGTTACATTCTTATCACTTCTTTGAAGTATGTACTTATTTAATATTTGAAAAATATTCATATCATCATGTGTTTCACTTTTTAACTTGGAAAATTTTTGTGATATTAAAATTTGTTTAAAATACATCAGTAGACACATAAAATCACTCAAAATTACAATAAAATTTTATTTATTAGAAGTTCCTATAAATAAAAGTTTGGTTACAAAAATTAGGCATCACTTTACCACATTTAATAAAAATAATGCTGTCAAAAAATTAAAGATTAGTTTTATTAAATATTAATTTGATATTTTTTAAATAAATTTAAAATATTTTAACATATTTAGGATATTGAAATAATTCAAAAGTAGAATAATTTTAAAAAATGGAAAATTTTCATTTTTAATGTAAACTTTTTTTAACTTTTGTGTGGTATAAAACAAAATTTAAAACTATATTATGATGAAAAGCACAAAGGCACTTTTTAAATTGTACTTTAATTTCATCTATATATTTCTGAGAAAATTAAATTTGTATAAAAAAATTGATTAAGTGGTATTAATACTAATACATTTAATCTGTTTATTTTATTTTTACATTTAAAATGTTCATAAAAAATTCTTTTTCTCACTTCTCTAGATAGATCATAAATTAGAAATAAAAATTATTTAGCAAAACTTAATATATTATAAATGGTAAAAAAAAAAAAATGTAAGTATTATATTTTGTGTTTCATTAATTTTCTAAGATGTTGAAAATTATATATATATATTATATTAGTCAGGTTAACATTTTATTCCAAAAATATTTTCACTTTAGTAGAAAAATATAATGGGTATGAAAATTACAAAATAATCCACCAAAATAATATTTAACCATAAAGCCATAGACTAAAGAAAAGTTATTTAAAAAAAAAAAAAAAAAATCATGAGCAACTAAATTTTAAAAAAAATCACACAATCATATTAGATTTCTTTTCAACCACATATTCTATTGGGATTAATGTCAAGAAGAAATGAATGCAGTTGATATCTATAATATAATCAGTTACAATCTATAATGCTCAAAAATATTCTAAACATTAAGCTTTACAAAAATGTTTCATTAGTATTAATTTTTTTTTATTTTGCACATACATTTTCAACATGTAAACATTTAATAAAAAAATTACATAAGAAACGACACCTTTTAATATTTGTTTAAAAAATTACACTAACTTCAAATAGATTCCACTAATACAAAATGGTAAACCCAATAATCATATTAATGAAAATAACTTAAAGAAAAGAAAATACAATTTTTCTTAAACATAAAATAAATATGCTTGTATTAAATATTTTATGATCATTCTAATTTTTAATTATTATAGCAATATATATAAATATAAAATGAATAAAAAAGTAATGATTAATAAACTCAATTATTTCCAGCAATATACAATATAAAATAATGTTTGAACTATTTTGCACTATCTTATCAAACAAACTGAAGTAAAGTATTAAATTTAATTTTGAATAAATAGAGATCAAATATTCTCTCAAACACATAAAATTATTCTATCAATATTTTCTATATTTAGTTTCATAATAATATTCATGGAATAAATTACATATTTAAAATAAGGCACTTATTCAGAATCAGTATCATTTAAAACTAGTGTTTTTTTCTTATGTGAAAAGTTTTTGATTGGAGAGTCATCAGTATTTTCCATCTTATTATTTTCAAAACCAAGTGACTGGCTGTCACTATCTAACAAATCTGAAGCACTGACAAATGTTTTTTTAACAAGAGAATTAAGATCTGAATTTTCATTCTCATCAATTTTTAATTTTTTACTTATGTGTTGATCTCTTCTCACAAATCCATTTTCTGAAGGAATGATTTTATTGTCATTCTTTAATAAAGTATTTTGCAGAGAAGCATAGGTTAACAATTCTATAGTATCATCTGTCACTGTATCATCAGAAATTTGAGCATTGTTAACTTCATCATTGACAGTAAGTACTTTCTTATTTGACAGCATATCAGCTAAAGGTAAAGTTTCATCATCTGAACTTTCGAATAACTTTCTTTTATGCTTTGATTCATATGATTTTGAAATACTATTTGATATTTTTTCTGGTTGAATATTCATTTTATTTTTTATTTTAGACAGTTTTTTACCTGGAAGCAAACCAATTTCAATTAATTTATCTTGTACATTTTTCTTTGATCGTTTAATAGTTAATTTAGGCATTATTGTCTTCAATATATTATTAGAATCTTTATTTTCTTGAAATAACTGATGTAATTCTATGATTTCTTGTTCATTCCATTCTTTGTTTCGTTCCATTGTTCCAAATTTTTGATTATTAATACTGTTATTTTCAGATAAGGTATTAGTTATTGAATTATTCTTCAATTTATTTATCAGAGGTATATCTTCATCTGATGATTCAACTGGAACCTTGTTCGAATTTGAGTCATTTTTCAATGATATATTTTTATTTTCCCTTTTTTTCCTAATTTCTTTTCTATCTTTAATGATTCCTAATTCTAACAATTTCTCAATTATATTTTGTTTTGATCTTTTTATTGTTTGTTTATTAATAATATTTTCAATTATATTAGTAGAATTTTTATTTTCTTTAAATAATTCATGTAACTCAACTATTTCTTCTTCTCCCCATAATTTTGGAAGTCTCTTTTTCTTTTGTTTCTCTTTGTCAGATTTACTTTCGTTATATGAGTTATTTTCATTTTCAGAATCATCTGACAAAATTTGTCGCTTTTTCCCTTTCTTTCTGTTTATAGATACATTATTGATACTATTCAATTGAATGTTTCCCTTAAATTCTTCTTCATCACTTTCAATAATTCCATTAAAAAATGATGAACAGGTACTATTTTCCATTGATAATGAAGATTTTGTTTTCATCAGCTCTTTTTTATCTTTTATTAAACCAATTTCAAGTAGCTTGTCAACAACATTTCTTTTAGCTCGTTTCTGTGTAAGGGAATTTAAAATTACTTTCAGAATATCATCTTTATCACTGTTTTCACTAAAAACTTTATGTAGTTCCAGAATTTCACTCTCATCCCAAATGTCTAGTCTAGAATTTTGTCTACCATTTTTTATGGTGTTTTTCTTAAAGTCTTTTGGATCCTTTATTAATCCTATTTCAAGAGATTTTTCTATAATCTGTTTTTTAGATCGTTTAATTGTCAGTGAATTTTTAATAATATTCATCACATCATCTTTCTCTCTATTATCATTAAAAATCCTATGTAATTCTATTATCTCACTTTCATCCCATATTGAATTTTTACCTTGTTGATTCTGTGTATTTTTTCTTTTTACTGTCTTTTCCATCAAGTATGATTCTTTTTCTTCATTTCCATTCACTTCTAGATTATTAAAATCATCATGGTTAAGCAAATTATTGTATCCTTGACGTTCAGCTTCTAAGTTTTTAAAGAAATTACTTTCAGTTTCATCATCAGATGATTCATCTTTTTTGGATTTACTGATATGTAAATATTGTTCATGGTCCTTCTCAAAATCATCATCATATGAATTATGAGATGCAGATGACTTGGATTTTTTCTTTAAAACTTCTTTGCGATCTTGTATTAAATTCAGTTCTAATAATTTTTCAATAATTGCTTTTCTTGGTCGTTTAATAGATAAACCATTCAATATATTCCCCATTATATCATCAGAAGATTTATAATCCTCAAATAAATTCTGAAGATCAATTATTTCTGATTCTTGCCATTCTTCTCTTAACTGGGGCTTTAAATCCTTTGCATTCTGAATCAAACCTAATCGTTTCAAAGCTGAAATAATTTGGTGTTTTGATCGTTTTTTATTAAGATTAGCCAGAATAATATCTGCTACATCTTGACCCTCAATGTAAATATCTTTATTTTCTTCATATAAATATTTCAATTCTTCCTCTTCATCTTCAGTCCAGGCTGTTCTCAATGCACTACTTTCAGAGCTACCATAACCTTCTTCTAATTCATATGCATCTCTAGGTCCTTTCCAAAACAACATTTCAATAAAAATTTTATTATTCTTTTCTACAGTGGCAAAGAATCTTCTCATAATATATTTTCCAAATCTATAAAATTCTTTAATGATTGGGTCATGTGTAACATCAGGATCTTGAAAAATTCTTTGAAAAGTTAAAAAAACAGTAGCTTGGAAAAATAAAGCATGCATTTTACAATCCCAAGCTATACGATGCAAAAACTTAATTAAGCTAGAATTTGTTTGCTTAGAATTTTTTTGATAATTATCCAACAACAAGCAGCATGGTTGGACAACTTTATGAGTTGCATATCGCTTATATATTTCATTAATATCTAGCTTCTGTTCAGTTACAGCAGGCATAGACTCTTTTTCTTCATCAGTTTCTTCTTCATGTGAATTATTCTCCACCACATTAGAGTTTTCAATTTGAGGGTCATTTAAATCAGATAAAAATATTTCTCTAAGAAGAAGAAATTCATCCTCAGATTCAATATCAGCAGAACCAAATGAATCACCTTCAGGCCACAGTTCTCGTGCTGCTCGTAAATATCCAACAGCTTGGCTTGTTTCTTTTGAAATAAGTGCATTTTTTATTTTGTATACCGTTTGAACTTTCTGTTCTTCGAAGTCCCTTTCTGATGCTCCATCAAAAGGGGTAATATCTGTAGGAATATTTCTTCGACCTTGCACTACAGCAGATAGCTCACTAGCAATATCAGCCCATTGTTCATCAGGAGATTGAACACTTATTTGTTCAGTAGGCTTAGTTTTCTTTTTTCTTCTTCGAACTTGTCGTTTTTTCTTCTGAATGATTATTTCAGAATTTCTTTTGGAATGGTCTTCTAACATTTTCAAAAATAAATAAGAACTTTCAACAAGTTCAGATAAATAAGATAGTGGAAATTTTATCTCATCAAAATGAGATAAAAGAGAAAGCAACATTTCACGATATTCAATAACATAAAAAATATTGCTAATTACAATGTCAGCATTTCTTTGTATATTTGAATCAGTTGATTTAGTCATAGCTTGTAACGTTTTCAACAATTCTTTATAAGCACTAACACCTAACTGCACTCTTTTAGACCAATATTTCGCCTTCTTTTTGTCTGACATCATCATTTCAAGATAATTTGTAATTTGAGTTTGAATATGATGAAATATTTGTACTGAAATTGTTTCACTGACAAAATCAGGTTGAAATTTATATAGACGATTAAATCTCATGAAATATTCTATTGACCAAAGATAATAGGAATCATCATGATCATCTGAACTTTTTCGCAATAACTCTCGCTTAACAGTTGCCATCAATTTATTATAGATCTTTAAGAACTCCTTACAAAAATTTTTCAGAAATAATCTAACAGTCAAGGTAGAATTTCGAGTACAATCAACATCTTTAACAGGTAGTCTATTTTTTGGTTTACGTTTTGCATTTTTATTCACATCAAATTTTACATCATCTACACTAGTAATTAACTTATGTGAGATGTAATCTTTATCACTCAATGATTTCATATTTTTGACAGAAAATACACCAGAAAATCTAGATGAAAAAAATGATTGAGCTTTTTTAACTTTAAGAGATTGCTCTTTTTGTAAAATGGATACTAAGGAATTTATATCTTTTTCTTTTTCTATGGCAGATCGCTGCTCACTAGCAAGAGCAATAGTTTCTGCTGAATGTTCACGAAGCATCAAAGTAACAATTTCAAGGACATGAAGGGAAAATTGATGTTCTTCTTCATTAGCACATAAATATAAAAGAGAAACATCTATCTTTGATTTACGAAGATTCAATAGAATTTTATCATGAATACTAAGATCACTATCAGTTTGAATAATAGTTTTATCATCAGTAGGCACATGTAAAATGTTACGTATAAGAATTAATATTCGTTCTATGGTCAAATTTTCGTTCTCACTGCGTTCAATTGCTCTTATTTCAAGAAGACTTTGTAATCGTTTAGATAGGGGTTTCCAAACTTCAACATCAGAAAACGCCTCTTTATAAGTTTGTAAATAATGAATAAGCTGCAAGTAAACATTGTTAGACAGTTTATCATCAGGAATCTCTTCTTGAAATAGCAGAAGAGCAGGACTAGTGAGTGCAACCAAAAGTCTAAGAACAAAATCGAATATTTCATCATCTTGTTCATAATGTTTTAATAAGGGCAAAAGATCAGTTTGAACTAACCGATTAGAGCCAAGAAAACGAAGTACAGAATGGTTTTCATCATCTTTTCTTAAATATCGTAATATATCTCTCAAACACTCCAAACATTCGACTCCTTTTTCATATACACCAGTGACTTCGGTACCCAAAGCATTACAAGTAGCAAGAATATCTGCTTCAACTAAATGATTCATGATTCACGTTATTGTTTCTACTTAAAACAAAAATAGCAATTTTATATATTATGAAATATTTTTTCATAAAGTAAATTAACTTTAAAAGTCTAAACAAAAGTTTTTAAATTGTAATTTATCTATTTTGTTCCCATAGATTAAAATTCACACTCCTTTCATTAAGTATTTTTATATTATGATCCTAACACAAACACCAACAACATAATCATAAAATTTACGCGCCAAATATTACTACAACTAATGCCATACAAATTCTAATAACTCTAAACTAATTATTCTACTAGAAAAAATCTGTAATTTGTTTTATAAACTGCAATTAATTTAAGTTTTCTATGTTATTTGATATTTTAATATCTTGATATTATTTGATTTATTTACTTTGATCTCATCTGATTTTGGAAAATGTTTTATTTGTATATGAATTTGGCAACACTATATTTAAATTTTAGAATATGTTTGGATTTATATCTGCGAAGCGAAGAATTTCAAAATTAACGCTTTAAATTGTAGTTTCAATTTTTCATGAATCATTACGAATAGCAGTTTAACTTAAAATAAAATAAATGGCTAGAAAACGGGGTAGATTAAGTGAGGATGATTCAGATCAACAACAAAACGTAGAAGTCGATGCAGATGATATATTTCCCGCGGGTGATCTCCATGAGCAAGAAGCTTTGGATTTTAATGTAGAAGAAACTGGGTTTAGAGGAATCAGAAATAAACGTAGACGAGTTGCTGGAAGGGGTCGAGGAGGTGGCCGCGGTCGCGGTGGAAGAGGTGGTCGCAGAGCTATTCAAGATTCTCCCACTGATGATCCTAATAGTTTATTCGAAGTTGTTAAACAAGGGAGAAGTGCCCTTCAGTGTGTCGTAGATGACTGGATCGAAGCATACAAGCAAGACCGCGACATTGCTTTGTTGGATTTAATGCAGTTTTTCATTCAGTGTGCAGGATGCAAAGGACGTATAACTCCACAAATGCAAGCAACAATGGAACACGCTCAAATTATTCGAAAAATGACGGAAGAATTCGAAGAAGAAAGTGGAGATTATCCCCTTATTATGAGTGGTCCACAGTGGAAAAAATTTCGCACAAACTTTTGTGAATTTGTACAAGTGATGGTACGGCAGTGCCAGTACAGTATCATTTATGATCAGTATCTAATGGATAATGTTATTTCTTTATTAACTGGACTTTCTGATTCTCAAGTACGTGCTTTTCGTCACACTGCTACACTAGCAGCAATGAAATTAATGACTGCACTTGTTGATGTTGCTCTTAATCTTAGTATAAATCTTGATAACACCCAGCGTCAGTATGAAGCTGAACGTCAAAAGAATAGAGATAAAAGAGCAACTGAGCGTCTTGAAATGCTTTTGAGTAAACGTCAAGAATTAGAGGAAAATATGGAAGAAATCAAGAACATGTTAACATATATGTTCAAAAGTGTGTTCGTTCATAGATATCGAGACACTCTTCCAGAGATACGATCCATCTGTATGTATGAAATTGGGCAGTGGATGAAAAAATTTCATCAGCACTTTTTGGATGACAGTTATTTGAAGTATATTGGTTGGACTCTCCATGATAAAGTTGGCGATACCCGTTTAAAGTGCTTGCAAGCTTTATTACCTCTGTATGGAGCTGAAGAATTGACAAGCAAAATGGAACTCTTCACTAACAAGTTTAAAGATCGTATTGTTGCAATGACATTGGATAAGGAATATGATGTAGCTGTCCATGCTGTAAAATTAGTAATAAGTATTCACAAATATCATAGAGAGATTTTAACTGATAAGGATTGCGAACATGTATATGAATTAGTCTATTCATCTCATCGAGCAGTTGCTCAGGCAGCTGGAGAATTTTTAAATGAACGTTTGTTCCAACCTGATGAAGAAGCTGTTCAAGGCTTAAGAACAAAGAGAGGGAAAAAACGATCGATTAATACTCCATTAATTCGAGATTTGGTTCAGTTTTTTATTGAAAGTGAACTTCATGAGCATGGTGCTTATTTAGTAGATAGCTTAATAGAAAGTAACCCTATGATGAAGGATTGGGAGTGTATGACAGATTTACTTCTAGAAGAGCCTGGTCCACAAGAAGAACCATTAGATGATCGCCAAGAAACTTCTTTGATTGAAATCATGGTTTGTTGTGTGAAGCAAGCTGCTACTGGGGAACCACCTGTTGGTAGGGGCCCCAACAGGAAACAACCTTCTGTTAAGGAATTAAAGCAAGTATCTGATGATCGAGTAAAACTTACAGAACATTTCATTATGACACTTCCTTCATTACTTGCAAAGTTTCTTGCAGATGCTGAAAAAATTGCAAATTTGATGCTTATTCCACAATATTTTGAATTAGAAATATACACTACAAGCCGCCAAGAGAAAAATTTAGATAGCTTATTAAAATTGATTCATGAAATAGTTGAACGTCATAATGATACTGATGTCTTAGAGGCATGTGCAAAAACATATGAGGTATTGTGTAATGAAGAATTGGCAATTCATTCAAGGTAAATTAATTTAGCTTAGAAATAAATATTTTAATGTTTTTTATTTAAAGAAAAAATAATTTTGTAGGTTAAATTATGCTTTAGGTCTCCTACTTTGCCAACTTGTGAATTTGATGCGCTTTTTCACGCATACTCGCTAATTACTTGTTTGTTTTAGCCTTTTCATTAATCGTTAATTAAGTTTCACTTTGAAATAGCGGTAGAATTTTCGCCATGGCATCGGTGATTTTGAAAATGTGCTAAGTAGGGGACCTAAAGCACATTTTCACCAATTTAGTATTATAATTTTTTTGGAAATTTTAAAGTGATGATGATTATCTGGCATTAGTTTTATAAATTGTAAACTGTAACTATACACATTTATTTCATGTGATTTTTTTTGGTACTTATCTGTTATATTTACATGCTTCAATAATATCATAATGTGGAATTCTGAAGCTGGTGTCACTATTTGCACCATATTCATTTGACAGAATTTTCTACAATAAAATAGTATTTAATAGTGAAATTTTCTGATTCACAACAAAACAAATTTTGCTCTTTCATTCCTTTGTACTTCAAGATTTTCTTCATCATTTTTAAAATTTGTTATTTGTTCAAGTATATATTATTCTTTTATTAATTTGAAAGTTAATATACATTGTCGTTTAAAACTTCAAAATATTTAAATAGTACCTTTGACAATTATAATTATCTGTAAAGATAAAAAAAAACTTTTTATTTATATATTTTGAAATAAATAAAAATTAAAAAATTTTTATTAAATTTTAGTTTTAATATATATGATTACTTATGAGATCATATAAAATGGTACAAAAAACTATGTCATTAGGAGTTAAAACATTTTCTTTCAGATCAAACTTTCCCATTCTGGGAAAGGCTTAATGATCTGTAGAATAAATTATGGTTAAACCCTATAGACATTCATAATTAATAAACATAACATTATAGGCAAACATTTATAATTCATATTTTTGTAAATTTATATAAATCATTGTACCAAATAAAAAATTTACAAAATTAATTGTTGAAATTTTGATCTGAAAGAAAATGTTATCAAATTTACCAAACACGTAAATTGTCACTAAATCTACCGGTTTACGTATACTAGGATTAAGCCCTTGAATAAGGACAAAAATACTGAGAAAGAGTCTGAATCTTTAAATTTTTGTATTTTGTGAAAAACTTAAAAAGTAAAATAAGATAAAAATAATCTGATAGTATTTTAACATGCAGTAAGTGTAATTAATATTTTAATATTAAATTAATGTTATAAAATGTTTAAAATAAAATACATGTATGTTGTAAAACAGAAACAATATTTTTGGAAGATCAAGTAAAATTGCAATAAATAAAAATTAAATATTCAAGGTTTAGAAAGTATGATTTACTGTAAACATTTTATTGCACACAATTTCTCAACCTTTTTTTTTATTTTAAGGACTTCCTGCATCTAATATTATATTCCCTTGTTATTCTATCTAAGTATATTTGTATTTTTAGAAATTCAATTGCATTTTTGTGCAAATCTAAATGTGATGTAAAATTGACTGCTGATAAGGTATCTTAGAAATATTTTTTTTAAATATGATCAAAATAAATTACATATGTTTGTTGCAAAGTGAAATCAATCATCACTAATACCACATCAATATTATATTTTCTGTTTGTAAATATAAGTTTTAACACAATGATTGATAAATGGGCTATATAATAGAGTATATTACATATAAACTATATTGTGCATAGTAATTCATGTCTTGTTTTTTATAAGATTTTGATGCTAAGAAAGTTGAATTGCATGTTTAAAAGATTCAATTTACAATAAAAAAGATTGTTTTTTTAGAATATAAGGTTAATTTGTTTTCTGCATGAGAGTGAAAGAATAGTAAACATAACAATTCTTTTTTATCTGTTCTATTTTTTATTGTTAAATGTTTATCAATGTTAAAAATTGATTATTGACATAATTTGATAAATATATATTAATCTTTCAAATTCTTTATAAATCATTTAAAATGATCCCTATATTGCACTGATTGATTTATTTTTACATACACCATATTTAAAGTTATATGTATAAGTAATTAAATAGATTAGTTCTAATTTGTCTTTCAGTTTTTCCCCCAGAATTGTTTTTATCATAATTATTATTAAGGTTTATAAAAATTTAAGTACAGTTTTAAAAATATTTTTGCTATAGCTATTCAGAGGTATAGATTTTACTAAATAAATTCATTTATGAATTGTCAATTCGAAATATAATCATTGAATTATTTTATTGCAGTTGAAAAACATTTTCAGTAATACAACATTTCTGACATAGAGTTATTGTTCTTTTATTTTTGAAAAGTAAAAATTTATTTATCTTGTAATATTAATTTTGATGTGAAATTTACTTAATTTATTAACCATATCTTCTGATATAATATATAAAACCAAGAACACACATTAGTTATTATAGAATAAAAATTAAATTTACCTATTTATTCCAGAATCAAATATTTTGTGAACAATTAGTACATATCAGTCAAGGAGTTTGTTATATTTTATTAATTTCAATGTAGAAAAATAATTTTTTAGTTTATTATTTTTATTTTAACTGTTGCAATATATAAAAGTGTTAGTAAAATATTTGTTTTTATATCATTTGATTAAATCAATATTTACAGATGTGCAGTGGCTAGAGGTACACTGGTTGATTCATTAGTACATAAATACAAGCAAGCTTCAAGTGATTTTATGCAAGCTGGTGAAGAAGTAGATGAAGATGAAATATATATTGTAACATCAGCTATGAAAAAAGTATCCATATTTTACAGTTGTCACAATCTTGGCCCCTGGAGTATTTGGGACAGTATATATGACTTCTGGGTCAAAGGAGCTATTCAAGATAAAGGATTGCCTGAAGATGTTGTTAAATATGCAATGTCTTGTTGTTCAATGGGAATTATGTGGGATCTTGCTATGTTAGATGACACTAGTCCTTTGCCAGTTGCTGTGGCAAGCCTTAGAAACAGACTTAAGGATTTTGTTGACACTATGCGAGATTTGTTGAACCATCCAACTGATACATTAGAAGAAGCAGCCTTTGTAATTATATGTGACTTGCTTATTGTATTTTGTAAACAATTAGCAGAGAATTCTGGATTAACACCTCTTGTTTATGAACCTGATAGAGTTCTGCAGAATCAATTAAGTGCATTTGTTCAGAAAAAGGTTTGTGTATTTTAATAGAATATATTCTTAATATTTTATAGAATTATTAATAACTAAAATTAAAATTTTATTTTCCTTAATTATTATTATAGCATCAACATGTTACTGCTAGACATTGTTATGAATATTGTTTTCTCACACAAAGAAAGAGAGAATATATAATTTATATAACAACTTGCTATAAATAACTGACATTGTACAAATTAAAATTTCAGAAACAGTATTTATGGAAAAAGGTGAAAAGAAGAATCATTATATCAATATTTTTAAAACATAAAAAAACCAATTTTTGATCTTTCAAAAGTATATTAATCATAGTTTCTATATCTATATTCCCAAAAAACAAATATTCTTTATTAAATTAGAGTTGTGAAGTTATTTAATAAGCTAAATAAAATTAATAATTTAAAGTGTTATTGTGTACCTGTAAAATGTTTCTCAAACATTCCATATTTTGTGATTGTTAAATTTTATTTCTTGTTTTAGAAGTATCTTCATAACATTTGCTCTTTGAATTTTTATTTCAAATATATATATATTATAAAGGTCATAACAGATTTGATACCTAATAAGCCAAGCTATTAACAATAATACGAACATTTTTTTCAATTAAAAATAATATTTTTACTATCTAATATTTTTTTATGATAGGTTTCATTGTTAAAAAGATTATTCTATTAGCAAGATACCAGTTGTCAATAAGCATTAATATTGTTTTGAAATAAAACAGAGAAAAATATTAAAAAAATAGAACTTTGAGAATACTGTCTAAAAAAGTATAATGAGAAGATATCTCTTTATTTTTATGAATAAGAAATGCAGTTTATAAACTTAAAAAGTCTTATTTCTCATTAAAAAAACACAGAACAATAATTTTTTACTATTATCTTATTACTATATTGTCAATCATCTATTTGAAATTTACTTTATGAAATCAACTGCCAAAATTTTAATAACAGTTAATTATGAATAGCAGTTTCTCAAACTGGTGTTGAAATTTTTAATGCAAATATGTGATGCATCATAATGTGGATAAAAATATTGACTAAACAAATTCTGAATCTTAAAAAAAAAAGATTCTTATTACTAATTTTCTTAAATTGCTTTATGTTTTTCAAATAAGAATCGCTGTGATGTTCTCAAACAGTGTTAAATTTCCAGGTCATGCTATCATTTTATCCCTTTGCAGATCATCCATTATGTCTATTTAGAGTACTAGTTTTTCGGGATGATCATGCATTTTGCATTACTTTCATGATTTTCCAAATATTTTACCATCTAGTTTTTAAAAAATAAGTGAGGAAACTAATAGTAAATCTTTTACAGATATATGTTTATTATCTTTTAAGTATCTGATTGAAAAATAAAACATAAAAGTTATCACATCAAAAATGTTTTTGTGAAGCTTAAATTAGCATTTTTAAGAGCTGAGTTTTCTTGGTACTTATGTATTATGAAGACTATCTGGACATGTGACCAAAACTAGTAAACGGAAAAATATGACGACTATCTTAGGCACTAATATAGGTTGTAGAGGATGCTGAAGTTTATTTTAAATTGTGTTAGTCCCATCACTAAAAACTTTTATCATTAAGGTAGTCATCATAATAAGTAAATACCACTTTTTTATGATGATTGTTTATTTTTGCATTATTATATTAATGGATTTAATTAATATGAATGCTATAAAACATCAAAAAATTAAGTATTTTATGTTAATTTGTTTGGTACATGTTTAATTTATTATTAAAAATAGCTTATTTAAAAAAAATTATTATTTTTACTTAGAACAATATTTAAATCATACAATGAAAATTTGGAAAATTAATAAATTCAAGTGAGGTATTTCAAACCATAAAATTGCATATTTTCCCCTCTCCTATTATTTAATAGTTTAGGAATTTTATTTTTATTGCTCTTAAGTAAAATATTGTTTAATACGAAACCTCAAAATTCAGGTTGAAATTTACACAAAAAGTTCATTCTTCTTGTAGTAACTGAAAGCTTTGTTTGATAATTGAATAGAATCAGTACTTTAATTTTATTAATGTTTGTAATTTTACAAATTATTAAATAAAAAATTTAGACCATTTTAACCCTATACAAATCAAATTTGATGTTCATTTAGAAGAAAATTTTCAAAAATATATATATGTATATCATTCAAAATTACATTACTTTATTAATTTAGGTATTTATAGAAGATGAAGATGATGACCAAGATGAACATACAAAAATTGAAGAGCTACATAAAAGGCGAAACTTTTTAGCTTCTTTCTGCAAATTAGTTGTTTATAATATCATCAGTGTTAAACAAGCTGCTGATATTTTTAAACACTATGTTAAATTTTACAATGATTATGGGGACATTATCAAAGCAACACTTGGAAAAGCAAGAGAAATAAACAAAGTTAATTGTGCTAAAACAATGGCAATGTCACTCACATCACTCTTTTCTGAACTCAGAAATTCTCAACCAGCTGGTCAAATCAATCGTCAGGATGATAATTTTCTTGCTATTAAAGAATTAGCAAAACGGTTTGCACTTTCATTTGGATTGGATCAAGTAAGATCATTGTTTTTTTTTTTTTTTTTTTTTTTTTTACTTTGGTATATTTCACCATAATAAGTTTACATGAGGTACCTTGGGAGTGGGAGGTCTTCTTCTTGGTACCTGCTTCTAAATTACAAACACCCACTTGCTTTTGGGGTTCATGATGGCATATCTACTGGGTTTCCTACTAGATAAAGTGCCATCACTTTCACCCTTTGTTGTGCTAAAAAAGTTAATTAGAAGATCATAGTTGCCAGGCATTATAATAATACTTAAAAATGTTATGTAATTAAAAACTGAAATTTATTTGAATATCAGAAAAATGTATCTATTGTGGTGAATATATTATAATGATTATATAAGTTTATTTTTAAAATAATCTATCCATTTAAAAAGAATTCAAATATTTTACCATAATTCTGATTTTATGAACTAAGCATTTTGATGCAATTTCTTAATTACAGCTTAAATCATTTTTGCTTATATGTTTTTAACTACTTATAAAACTTTATTTAATTAAATATAGTTTAGCATCAAATCATATTTTTTAACATTTTCACTTAAAATTATTGAATTAGTCAGATTCAGACAGATGTTTTGAATTTTCAAAAGATTTAGTGTTTTGTTAGACCAGGAGTCTCCAAACCTTCCAGTTTAAGAGCCATACTATTTACTCCAGTAAGTTCCAAGGGCCAAAACTTTTAATTTTTCTGCCATTATCTACAATTTCTAAACTAGTCGCTGAGTACATGCTCTGAGTGAGCATACATACGCTTGCTAAATTTTCTGATTCATTTATTGTTGTGTGTTTCATATGACCCTGATACTTGATGGTATCAAGTGGTCAAAAGCTTCTATCACTAACAGATAGCGGTAGTAGTAGTTTCAAAACCAGATTAACAATAAAACATTCATGAATAGCCTCATTGGTTTGAGAAAGTTCTGGTGTATTCCACTCATTTCAAGATCGTAATAATTGAAGTGTAAAAAAACTATTGGCATGGCCATGATAGAGTTTTTTTTTTTTACCTTGGGTCAGTCAGTTAGGAAGGTGAAAGAAGTGGAACTGTATCTATTGTGAAGTCAAGTAATGTATAACCCCAATTTATAAAACCAATCTGACTAATGACTATATGTAACTGTGGAATTACTTGTATGAAAAATAAGCAAAAAATTAGTGAATGCAGAACATTCAAAGATCAATGGAACTTTCAATATTTTGTAACTGAGCCTAGCTATAATGTGCTATGTTTGATTTTCATGGAAATCATAGCCATTCTCAAAGAATATAACATTAAATGTCATTATGAAACATAACATTTTCAAAATTACTGAAAATATACAGGAAGTTTGCATGTAGAAAAATTTGAAACTTTGAACTGTAGATTGAAATTGGGGTTGTCTTTGCATACAAAAGTCGATACTGAGCAAAAGGCTGCAATTCATGCTATCTTTTGTATGGCTCTTGAAATCACAAAATGTGAAAAACCATTCACCAATCAAGAAATGATCAAAGAAAGTGTGATTGCAGTAGTCAAAGAAATATGCTCCGAAATGGTAAAATTATTTAAAACTGTTATTTTTCAGCAAGCACTGTGTCTCAGACTGTACAGGACATGGCAGAAAATATACCATCTCAACTGTATGACAAAATGAATATTTTGAGTTGTTTTATCTGGCCCTGGATGAGTCAACAGATGTGTCAGGTATAACTCATGTGTTGATTTTTATTCGAAGAGTAAATAAAAGTTATGGAGTGTGTGAAGAATTTCTTGACATTGATAATATTCACGTCACAACTACTGGTGAATATATTTTTAAGGGAGTTAACAATGCCATTAATAAAAAGAACCAATGATGGAAAAACTTGACATATATTTCAACTGATAGAGGCAAAATCATGTGGTAAAAATAAAGGAGTAGTTGCACTTGTGTTAAAGGCAGTAGAAAATTTAGGTGGCTCAAAGTCATTAGTCTTACATTGTATCATTCATTCATCAACAGTTCTGTTGTGGGAAATGGATATGTCTCTGAAATTCCAAAAACCAGTCTTGCCATTTGCTAATTTCATCAGATCCACTAGGCTGAATCACCAATAGTTTTGAAGGTTCATTGAAGATATATAAAAGAAAATAATTTACCATGTCATACTGCTATATGCTGACTTCGTTGAAAAAATTACTGCTGTATTTTTTTTAACTTTGCGCACAGATAAATCTTTCTCATTTATTTATAAATGAAATTCATCACCCTCTTACTGGATTACAAAGTAGTGAATGGCCGTGGAAGTTAGTATTCTATGTTGATTTGACAAAGCTTAGGAACTCACTAAACTTGGAATTACACCAGCTTCTCCTTGATCCATACACTAATATCAAATCAGTCTGGCAGAAGATATTATTTCAATCAGAATTACTTAATAGATGTTTTACATGTTTGTAAATATGTGAAATATTCAGCCGCACTACTGAGACTGAGTTTTCCATCGATTTTGCTGTCGAAGTTTTGAGTGCTTTATAGATTTAAGATAAATTTTGATACCCGTTTCTTAGGCTTTGATATCATTGAAAATGAAATTGAGATTTTTCAAAATCCTTTTGATATTGACATTGAAATGATAGGCCTTGGAACTTTAAATGAAAGTTATTGATTTACAGCACAATGATACAAGTAAAAAATATCAAAACTCATCTTTGTTAGAGTTTTCAATTTAATAATTTACATAAATTTGCTTGTGGGCTGTTTCTATTTTTAGTGCTTCTTACTTGTTTGAGAAAGCATTCTTCAAAATTAAGTACATAAAGAATGTTTGCTGATTTAAGTTAGCCTGTGAACATCTTAAACCTTTTTTAATAATTAGTACGAGTAGAATTCCTCCACAACTGCAAACTATTGTGAGTGAAAAGTAACAATTACATAAATCTCATTAGTATTTTTTTTCAAGTGCATAGGTTACTATTTCATTACATTAATTTATCCTTTCCATTCCTGAGGGATATTCAGGTTAAAAATCATGTTTTTGCTACTGAGAATAACCACAGGATATTTACTAATTTATAGTGTTAGTGGGATTCATTTAAATTATTAATTCGTTGTTCTGCTTAAGTAAAATTTTCTACTTACTATGCTTGTCATTAAGCTTTACCTAGCAAGTGAATAAAATCGAGTTATTATCATTCTGTGTTTTTTTATCCAACTTATTTCAGCAATAATAAAGCTATTCGCTGTATCAGATTTGCCATACAGACTATAGTATGGAGACCCCTATGTTAGATTTTATCTTTTTGTCGAATTAAATAATTGATTACTTAAAAAAACCTTTTTTTATATTGTATTAATCAAATGTAATTTTAAATAATAATTTGTTTTTTATAAGTAACCTAATTATCAGATTTAAAGCTTAAACAATTCTATTTTGATGCTTCCTAAGTGCTTGAATTTTTGTGTTATCTCAATCACACATATATTTAAAATTATTTACAAATAATTCTTATGGTGTATATAAAAAAACTAAAATTTTATTTTCATGAAAATTATTTGAAGTCTGAATTATTTACAAAAAAAGAAACTTTAAATTCTTTTACAGGTTAAAAACCGTGATGCAGTTGCAGCTTTACATCGAGAAGGCATTTTATTTACTGTTACACCGATTGCAAATCCAAACGATCCTTTAGGTCCACCTCCAAATTTGGCCTTTTTAGAGATATTGACAGAATTTACAAATAAATTGATGAAATTAGATAAAAAAGTAGTTTTGAATTATTTAGACCGTCATATTCAAGCTAGTATGCCAGGAACTCGATCAGAAGATTGGCAACCCCTTATCTTGTATAGAAACAGTCTGGTTCATGGGGAAGCAGAACAACCACCACCAAGAGCTCCAGGTCGACAATATCGAGGAAGAAAACGTCTTCGTGAAGATGACGATCTTAGAAATATGGAAGATGAAGCAAATATAGATCAAGATTCTGATCGAGGATCAGAAAATTAATAGTGTTCATATATCTGTTAAGGGCACATTAGCAAACACATCACTTGTAAAAATTGGGCAAAATGTCATTGGTGGATCTAACAGTTAATTGTTGAATTTTATTAATATATAATATTCATAATATCACTTCATTAAAATGTTTTATAAAATGTTATAAAGTTTGCATTTCCATAACATTTTTTGTACATAAATATTTTCATATTGATTTTTAATTTAAGTAGCAGAAATTTTTTCTGTTCTTTTGATATTGTATCCTAAGGCAATAAAAGTAATTTTTCTATTATTGCTTAAATAGATTTGTATTTTTTATTCAATGGCTTTTTAATTAAATACAGCTAAAATTAATTGTTTATATTTAAGATATAAAAACTTGTCCTGTTACATATTAATCATTTAATCTCCACACTCTACAGATTTTGCACTGTGTGTGGTTCTCTTTGTATTCTAAAGGAATTTTATTAAAAAAATGTTTAAAAATTTCAAGTTAGCTAAAATTGCTTTTTAGGTTAAATTATTTTTTCTTATATTGAAATTATTAGACTAAATATATGAATATGAAAGACATTAAAAAAATTTTTAAAAATAGTCTTTCTCAAAGCTATAAAATTAGTCAATTGATGAAATGCGTTCTTTTACTTTTAGATCTTAAAGGTCCTGAAACAAAATTGAAAAGTTTCATGTTGAATAAATTAATTTGTATTAATTATTATTTCTCTCTTTTTTTGTAATTTTGGAGATTTAGACACAAGTTTACATTGGTTCAAAAAGATAATGCTTCAGAAAAGCATTTAAAGCTACTCAAAATGAGACTGGTAAGCTTTAAGTGATTATTCCCTTCTCTTGGAATGGGAACATAGACATGAAACTTAGTTAATAATTTCATCTCATGTTATAAAAGTATACTCTAAAAAAGGATTTATAGCAATTCAAATTATAAATAGTCAAATACTGGTGTTAAAATAAAACGTTTTCTTCTTATTTCCAAATCCAATAAGATTAGAATATGAAATTTGGTACACAGGCAAGTTAATACAGTATTTTTACAGTTGATCAAAAAACGATGTGGAATTATTTAATAACTTTTGAATAAATACCAAAGGAAATTACAGTTTGATATTTTGTATAATTTACGTATTTAAGATGTATTGAAGAATAATAATAAAATGTTTTAATTCTCTGTGGAGAGGGGCAAAAATTAGTTTAGTCAATTTGCAGTATTTTACCACAATATAAAAATTGAACTCATTTTTAAGAAAAGTATTTATTATGCAGTTAATTCCTTACAAAGTAAATTACTGATCTTAAAACCAAGTTTTGCACTTTATAAAATATTTGTTAACTTTTAATAGAAATGCATTTATAATTTACATCCCTTACTTCATAACATATTTTTCATTGTTTTTTTTATTTTAAAGTTAGGTTGTTTTTCATTTCAGTATATACTAAAACTTATTTTCAGCCATGTTAAAGATTACTTTATAATTGTCATGTCATTCTTAACACACACATGTGTGTGTTTTTAATGTATAAAAAAATTATTTAAAAAAAAAAAAAATAAAACTAATATGAAAATGTTTACTTTTACCAGTGAATTGCAGTGATTTGTGATCTTCATCTTGAAAAGTTAAATGCATTAATTGCGAGTAAATGAGAAGACAATTGTTTATATTTTTTTCAAGAAAAGTGCTCTAAAATATTTTCTGAAGTGGTTTCTGCTAAAACTAAATGCAATACACCTTTAGATTACAGACAATTAAAATGTTTTGCCATTTTAAAAATTAATGATGAAGAGAAGTTAATTGTCCCATTAAAATCAGGAAAAACGAATATACAGTATTATGTAACCATTGAGGAATTGTTCAATATACTATATGAAACTTGTATCAAAATAGGCCACAGAGAAAGAGCATGTATGCTTTAAGAGTTGCAAAATAAACACAAAAATATTACATATGAAGTTGATATGTTGTATTTAAATCTATGCAAACAGTGTCAAATGAAACACAGTGCGCCTAAAAAAGGTATTGTTGTGAAACCAAAGATCATTTCTGAGTTAAACTCAAGATGTCAAGTTGATTTGATATACCTGCAGTCAAGCGGAGATAACGAATATAAGTTCGTAATGGTGTATCAAGATAATTTAACTAAGTTTGCCCAGCTACAACCTTTGAAAACCAAGGGCGGAAGAAGTAACGTTCCATGTTTTTCCAATATTTTTAATATTTGGTGCTCTAGCAATATTGCAATGAGATAATGGTAGAGAATTCAGTAATCAAGTCATATCCGAAATATGTGCTATGTGGAAAGATATTAAGATAGTTCTTGGAAAGCGTCGTCACGGTCAAACACAAGGCTCAGTTAAAAGAGCGAATCAGGATATACAAATTATGCTAACTGCATGGATGAATGATAACGATACAAATAAATGGTCAGAGGGTTTATCCTTTGTTCCATTTATCAAGAACTTTACATACCATGAAGGAATACAGCAAAATCAGCCATGTTTGGCATTAAAGCGAAAAGAGGCATAGCATAGTCTTTTTTGCCTAGTGAACAAATTGCAAATATCGAAACCGAAGAACAACTTGAAGAAATTACCAATACTTTTAAACCCAAGAAAGCTTGAAGAAACTGGTAATACTTCTGAAAAAAATTTGAGTCGTGGTCATACCAAAACCATATTCCAAAGAAATATATAAGGGGGCTTAAAATCTACCACATCTTCACATTAAGTTCTGACTGAAAATCATGAGTTAATTTCTATAAAAAAAGAGCGGCCGCGAAAGAGAATCATTCACTGCAAGCAACAAAAAGTTTACGAACCTCACAAAAACTATTTCCTCCTGCTCAGATTGGTGATACTGTATGAATGCAAGTCCCTGACATCAACCGTGGTTGTAAAAACAACTGAAATGTGTTAACGGTTGTTGTTGGAATAGAAGACGCCGACATCTATAAACTTGCAAATTGCAAACAAAATACTACCCTCAAGCAGTAAGTATACCATATAATATATGTAACAAACATTCACTTTAACTAGATTTTTTACAAAGAATTTTTAAAATAAGCAATTATTTTCGTAAATATTTAAAAGGATGTAATTCAGATATAGATTCTATTCTAGAGGATTTCAGGTTCAAATAATGACATCACTCTTGCTTTGGTCATATCCGTCTAGGAATTGCAACTGAAAAGAATCCTCGTTAACTTAAAACTCAAATGATAAGGGTTTCGATAATTTTATAAATGTGAATACATAAAAATATATTCATATCTAACAAATGAGTTTTGTATTAGTGAACAATTAAATACCCATTTAATCAAATTTTTAAATAAATGTTTTTCAAAAATTAAAAGTTTATCACAAAAGCATGAAAACTGAAATGTAGAACAATAAAAAAAGAATTTTGAAAAATATTGGTAAAAATAAAAATTTCAACAAGGTATAAAGAACATTTAAGGAATATATTAAACTTTTTTTTTTGTACTTCGTGAAACGAATTTTAGCAATTATCTAACAAACTCGATATTAAAAAATCTTTATAATAGACTGACATTTTGAATATAATTAAAAGAGTATTTTTACTTCAATACAAAACTACAAATTTAATTTATTGAATTGGATTTATAAAGATGGTTTCCATATTTACTATTTAAATATTTTTAAATTCCCTTTCCGAGTTTCATGTATTCAGATCTATATATAACTATTTGAAGTTAGGTACAATCCTCAAAAACTTTGATATCAAAATTTTTACAAAAACTTGCTGAACATTGGGTAATGATTGCTTGTGTGAATTCGTTAATACCAAGTATAATAAACTTTTTAAAATGAAAAACCTTGCATTTTACATTGAAATGGGACTTAAAATTTGTAATTATCAAAAACTTAAATTTTATAATTTAACTTAATTATTCAATATCTTTACATAGTGTGAAATTCAACTGATTTTAAAATACTTATATACATAATCATTACAAAATATTTTGAAATTTAAAATAGTTTAGAATTTAATACATTATAAATATAATCTTTGCAAGAAATTTGTTTTATTTTAATTATATAAAATTTTTAAAGCAATAAAACTCACATAAACTAATGATAATTTAGTATAAATTATGAAAATGAAACATAAAACTAATAAATTTTTAATTTCTGTATCTAATTTTTATTTATTAAATAATATGCACTTCTTTATGTGCTGACAATAAACAAAATTCAAAGTATTTTGTTAAAAGTTAAAAAATAGTTATAATGAATATTATATTTTGATTTTGAATGCAAAATCTTTTAAGATGCAACATCTTAGTTCATTATAACTTAGTAGGATCAAGATCTTCAGATAAGAAGAATGAATTCAACTTTAGGTCAGTGTTGAGCAACACAGAAGGTGGATGTCGCCTTTCTACATACTGCCTGGCATTCTTCACTCATCAGCTATTAGCCTATTTTTTGTGTGATAAGAAAGCTGAAAGATTTCATCTGTCATTTGTTGATTAAATATGAATAAAAGGATTAGAAATTAACCTTTTGTATCGAAACTAGTATGCACAATATGAAATGTTGAAAAATTAAAATCAAAATATTTCTTAAAATAAATGTATCTTTTATTGTATTAAAAAACTGAAATATCAATTTTTAAGAGAAAGATTTTCAAGTATTTTCATGCTTGCCCAAAATTTATCTTACCTATAAAAACAAAATTAAAAAAGGGGGTTAAATTCATTTTAGCTAGATTCTGATTCTTCAGTTTATGATAAATTTTCAAACAGTCAATAGTTAAATCTAAAAATAATCATATTTAATATTTCTTAAAGAAAAAAAAGATTTACAATCAGTTTAATTTAAGAATTATTGATAATTCAAACATTAAAATCTTTTTCATCAGTCAATCAATATTTTTTTAATAATAATAAATTTTTAATAATACCCAATGGACAACATACACATCTTTTTAATTACCCAAACAATATTCATTTTTCACAGCAATGTAAAAAAAATTAAAATCATTTCTTAAAACTGAAAAAAGTGGCATTTATGAGTTTAATAATAAAACAAACAGCAATCAGGAAAACAAAGCAAAAAATATGTTTTTCTGAACTTTTAAATGATTTTCAGAAAAATTTAATAATGAAAAGCTTACTCAAATATTGGTTCTGAATGATCAATGAATCTGGCATTGATTTAGTTTGTCATATTATGGTCTTTTTTGTACACAAGGGTTCTTTTACAAGTGAATTCAAGGCTGTTACAAATCTATGGGCAAATTACGCCCAGATTGAATTTCAATTTGCCGCTCCTAGGCAAATTAAAAGAAATAAATATTGCATAATTATCTGTCCTTTTCCACTTTGTTTCATTTTTTTTTTACAAATCACTGATGATCTTTTTACTTTTATTCTACAAAACATAAATTGATAGAAGTAGCAAGCACAGGCAGCTTTCAATGGGTAAAATGTCAAAAGTGGAATTTTTTGTTAGTTAAAGCTTTAGATTAGCACCAATAATACGTTATTTCTTTCTTGGAGAGCAGACATATGAGAATACAATATAGGTGAATTAGATGTTGCATGTAGGAGATTACGCATTTTAAGCTTCAGCCAACAGCTTTTTCTTTTGGTACCAGTTCTAATATTATTGATTGTGTACGGAAAGATTGCCGACATATAGCATCATTGTGAATAGTGGTGAAATTATCAAAAGTATAGTGTAACTAGTGCTTCTTTGGGTTATTCATAAAATATTTCAACCCAAAAATGGCTACTGAAAATGTAAAGTTGATACAGAGTGTTGTGCTTTTAATGATGAATGGACCTGGAAAAAATTTTTTTTAGTTGTAAATGATAAATCAATTTGTCTCATTAGCAATGAAGCTTTAGAAGTCTACAAAGAATACAATATTTACACCTTTTCATATATAAACATAAGAATAACAGTTATGAAGCAATGTCCGAATATAAAAGAAAATGCAGAAATTTCTAGTAAAAAATTATCAAACTGACGAAATTTTTTCAAGAAGATAAACATTATCCAAGAAGTAACTATACATACAAGCTACATTGTACATACAGTATTGCTAAAAATAATAAAGCTCTCAGTGATGGGAAGTTTGCTAAATGATTCATACTCTACAGTTGTGATGTTTTACGTTCAGATAAGAAAAATAATTTTGAGACAGTAAGCTTTCCTCAAAAAATGGTGACGTTTAGAATAGTAGTCATCGATAAAAATTTGACATTAAATTAGAGTCAAAGATTGGCAGTTTAAATTTTGCTCCATAGCTATGGATGAAAACACTGATATAAATGATACTGCTCAATTAGTAACATTTACAAGAGTTGTTGATCAGAACTTTGAAATTACCGAGAAAATGGCTTGCATACTTTCTTCAAAGGAAACTATAAGATATGTGATATTTTTCATGAATTTTAAGTTGGGCTTTTAACTTTGAAAATGATAATAACAAACATGTAATATTACGACAATGACTAAATATCTGGATTTCTTGGATTCTAACTAAATCTATCTAAGGAACAGTGTTATTTTTCTACATTGTGTTATATATTATGATGCTTTGTGTAAATCTTCATTAAATATGAAACTTGTGCTTGAATCAGTCTTGAAGCTTGTAAATTCTATTTGATCTCATAGGCCTACTCAAAGACAATTTTGAGTTTTTCTTCAGACCGTGCAATCTGAATTCTATATGTTCTGTATTAGACAAAATTAAAATGGTTTAGTGCAGGATCTGTTTTTGCAGTTGAAAAACAATACTGTGTCATTCTTCCATGAGAAACAGTATTCTGTGGAGTGTGAAATGTTAGATGATACAGAATGGATTTTGGACTTTTTATCAAATATCTTATTTGTCATATGAGCAACTTGTATGTCAAGATGCAAAGGAAAAATCAATTTATCAGCTATATTTAAGTCCATCTCAAAGTTTTTAAACTAAAACTTAATCTGCTAGCTGGGCATATAGCTAAGGACAATTTGTCTAATTTCCCAAGTTTAAAATCAATATCCTAAGTAAATAAAGAAAAGCTTAAGAATTATGAAGATGAATTAAAAAAAAACTTCCTTTTTAAGTTCAAATGCAGATTTCAAGATGTCAGATGTGTTTCTAACAGAATAGGATATTTTTACCATGATTTTCAATGTAAATTGTGAAACAGTGAGGTTAGTTTGGTTTGATTGCCACTAAACAATCACTTTTTGCACAAGAGGCCAAATTAGACCAGGACCTATGGGTAGTGTGGTTAGATTTGCAACTTGAATTAATTGAGTTGCAATCTAACAATCACCTCAAACAGTTGTTTGTAAATAAGCCAAAATTATAGCATTTTACAAATTATTATCAAAAGTAAGTTTCCAAATAAATTGTAATATTTGTATATTTTTCTTATAATAGTAGAAACATTCATCTTAGCAAGCTTAAATTTTTTCTTTTGATTTTTGGCCCATGACCAAAAAAAGGTTGCCTATCCCTCCTCTAGGTTCAAATCATACCAATAAATTTTTGAACCCAAATTCAGAGTGCTGACCATTCAACAGACCATTTGGTAAATCTTACCATTTAGATGTCAAATAGGCTGAATATTTATCTCAAATATTTATTTTTACATTACACCTATAACAAAATCTAAGGCACCTAAAATTTTATTTTGTAAATATTTTTAGAAGTTCAAGAATTCAAAATTCTTATTTTAAAAATAAAATTTTTAAAGTAAAGTATTTAAAAAAACTGAAAATTTGTAACGTATGATGAAAAAGTGAAACTTGTGTGTTTAAAGTTATTAAAGCTATTGTAAATAAAAAATTCCTTACACAAAAATTATAAAAAAACCAATTTAAACCAAATAAAATTTTTTATGCATTTTTGGAATTTACACAACATATGTACATTATTTATATATAAAATTATATTCTTCTTTGTAATTTATAACTTTAAAAACAAAGTAGTTTGATTGTTGTAGGAAAATTCTCCAAATCCTCGTTTAAATCGGGCAATTCTTCTTCCTACAGGAAAAAAAAAAAAATTAAATGTTTATCTTGTAATGTTCATAGACACTATTAGGATCATGTTAAAACATTTATTTTTTTGCAAAGTTGCCTTTTGAAAAGTTTCAGAAAATTTTTTCTGTAAATGCTTCTAGTAATAAAAAAAACATTAAAATAATTATAAAAAACATTATTTTTTTATAAAAATGTGTACTAAATTCTAAAATATGAGAAATTTCTAAAAATTAAAATCATTGTAAGCAAGTAGAATAACAAACTGCAATTCAATAGAAAATTATTATTATTTTTGAGAGTTCTATTTTTTAAAGAATAAAAATTAAAGAAATGAGTAATAAAATATACATCGAAAAAGCTGTACGTACATTACTAAAATACTCTTTCCTATAAATTCAAAATAAAAAATGCAATATTTCAATACATTTTTCTATATAGAAATGAATATTGGTAAAGATTAGAATGAACATATGTCATTAAAAGAAATTGAGGTTTTCACAAAATTCATATATATTTTTATATATGATATATTTGTTTCAATATTTAGATTTTTATTTGATAGTATAGTGATAGATTTTTAAACCTAATATAATAAATTTATAAAATGATATTGTGTATTAATTTATATTACATTGTTATACATATTGCAACTATTTATATTCAATAATTAAAATATGGGTAAATTTTGACAGCTTGTGAAATGAATATCTACTTCATTTTAAGTTGTACATAATTTTGATTTTTTAAAAATTAATTACTGATAAAAAAACCCCAACTTATTTAAAAAGTTTTTTTAAAAGGACAAAAAAGCATTTAGATAAATTAAGAGAACAAAATTTCAAAGAAGTTTACATTAAAGAAGTTAAAATAAAAGCTGAAAATAAACATTAGGATAAGAAACCAAACAAAATATTAGTCCTACATAATATCAATTATAATGAGCTCAAACGTTGAAAAAACAAAACATAACAAATTAAAAGGCAATATTGAAATATTTTACCTGTCCAGGTAGTTGTGTTTGTTAAAACAAAAGCTTTACACCTTGAATCAGTCCAACAAAGTTCAGCAGCTTCTTCTTGATCAAGTACAGATGTCATGCAACCATAACCAGATATAGTTAATTGACATCTATAATCAAACTTTGAAGATATATCTTTAAATGGATATATTTTGTAACCTATAAGGAGAAATGAAATTATAAAATCATAATTGTCTTAAAATGTAAATTAATCTATAGTTGAAATTTTAGTCTAAATTCAGTCTAGTGTGTGACAATTAGCTCAATTGAAAAAAATGTCATCAACTGGATAATGAATGTTTTATTCAAATAAAGATGCATAGACAGATTACTATTAACTGTGAAATTATATCAATAAATGATTGGACCATCGAAATACCAGCAATGTGTATACAAGCAAATTTTGTACATTTTTACACTATTGTTATTATTCTATATACTTAAATACTTTATTATTTTTTCCTATATATAAATAAAGACAGTAAAACTAAATTGAAGTTTTAAATATGTTCATTTATTTTGATATGCAGTATATTGGAAGGAAACATTCATATCATATTTGAATATAATTTTTTCTTCACCTTTTATTCTGAACTAGGTTCACCAGTTATACTCTCTGTATCTGCTAATAGGAAGTTTTACAGGAAAAAAACTTTAAAATAAAAGTTTTTAGTTTTCAATTTTTTCACTTTTAAAAATTACTTTTAATAATTTTTGAAAGCCTGTAAAATAGATAAAATTATAAAATAAGCATCAAAATTTATTTCTTGTGATGAATAAATGATAGCTAAAAAAATATTTTGATTTCTATAAATTATAACAAATTGATAGGTTTTGTTTAGATAAATAATTAGATTGTCGTTTAAAGATTATCTTCTAAAGTTTATCAACAAGAGGACGTTTCTAAGGAATGATAATAAAATTACAATAAGATTAGTTCATATTTTAAAATAAATTAGGTATATAAATGATTGCTTAAAAATATGAAATAACTGAAATGGATAAAGGTAAAGAATAGTACCTTCCAGAAATAGAAATATTAAAATTATGATGCTTTATTTATTACACATTGTAAAAGAAAAGAAATAGTAAAGACATTCATGTCACAGTCATTAATTTCAAATATGACTGGCAGAACTGCAGTAAAAAGTAATGAAATAGTAATAAAGAAAAAATTTGTTATACATAAAATATGAATATTATCTGTAGTAAAAATTGGTAAACTTTATAAACTAAAAATTCTATCTTTTGGGATGGGATAAAAAAAAAATTCTGCCCTTTTTTCATTGCTATAGAAACTGGATCTAGAAATAAAATTTTTGTACAGCCCTAAGCAATATTGGTAATCCAAATAAATCTATATTTATTTTAATACAGTTATAAACATATTATATCTGTTAATATTCAAGTTTTTGAAATCTTACAATGTTTCACACTAATGTGCAAAACAAGTTTTTACAGTGGTCTTTTATATTGAATAAAACATCTGTTGCATTAGTAACTAATAAATATAATCCATAAAAAATAAAAATTCTATATTTGTATTAAATAGAGAAGTAAAATTATGCTATAGATTTAAGCACATATATTTATATAACACTTATTAATTATTAATCAAAGTTTAAATATTAAAACTATTTCTGCATTTATCATTTATTTATTACTACAGTTAAATTAAATAGATTGCTTGAAAAACAAATTTCATGTTGATCATAACGATTTTTAAGCAATTGCTTAAAAACTGTTCTTTAAGGTAATAATTTATGTACGATTAAAATCCATAGTCTTAAATTTTACATAAATTTGCAAAAAATATACTATATTAAGATAATATAGTATCCTTTTTGCAAACTTCTGTAAAATTAAGACATAATTAGAGTTATTATAAAGAATATAATAATTCTAATTAAAAAATAGATGTAAAAACTTGGAATACCCCCTCTTATATCATGAAAATTTCATTTTAAGTAAAAGAGAATTAGAACAACAAAGAAGGGAAGAAAGAGTATGAACTAGAAAAACTAAAGATAGAATCTATTATTCATCAAGCTAATGTACTATCACCAATCAAAACAGAACTTGTCATCTGATGCAAAAATTTGATGAAGAGAAAAGTGGCATTATGAATCTGTTATTCGAATACCATGCAGAGTGAGCAGTTGATGAAGATTAGATTGTTTTTCTGATTTGTTAGAGCTTCTTCCTTATAAGTTTTCTTATTGCTAAAAAATCTACCATTGATAAAGCTGGAAATTATGACTAGGTCAAATGTTTCTATTGAAACAGTTCAAACTAAGTCCTGAAAAGTTTCAAAAAAAATTTATAAATTATCAAAAAGCATTGGAATCTACTTGAACTGATTCTAGTTACGAGTTGGAAAATTACTTTTGAGGATGAGCGACCAATTTAAGAAACAATATTTTTGATCAATTAAAATCAACGGCTACAGATCAACTGAAATGGCAGAAGTTCAAGGGGTGTGTTTTTTTTTTTTTTTTTTTTTTTTTTTTTTTTTTTTT
>JAPDSC010105714.1:0-29007 GCA_026290005.1 Latrodectus geometricus | reverse complement strand
TTTTTTTTTTTTTTTTTTTTTTTTTTTTTTTTTTTTATGAGTGAGGAGAAACTATTTCTCCCAAAAATTTATTGGAAAAATTAGATACTTATGAAGATGTTCATGGAAAAATTTTGGAGAAAATTATTCCAAACAAAAACCAAGAAAGTTTATTTTCTATACTAAAATCAAAGTTTTACTTTGAAAACAATGAAAAAATTTGAAATAACTTCAAAAAAATTTCAAACACAAAACCAAAATTTTAATCTTTAATTTGTAAAACTAGAAGAGAGTTTTGAAAAGAGGAAAATACTACAATGGTTCCAGTGTGGATCTTATCAACATTTGAATCCCCAATTCCTTAAACTGAAGGCACCCCCATGAATCATCAGTCTGTATGAACAGACTTGGAGAAACAGATGATGCCTGATGATAAATTCTTGTAACATAATTCACCATTAGGAATTGTTAAGGGAATTCTGATTCAGATATTAAGAACTCTGATGCAAACACTAATGTTTTCAGCCGAAAATATATAAATACAGAAATGTTGATGGGAGAAAAGGTATGGGTACAACAACTTTCGGGTCTTTCACCAGTATGTTTACCACTAAAAAAATGCTGGTTAAAGCTGAATAGAAATAATAATTTAAACTTCTGTTATTAGAAACAAACTTGAAAAGGAAGGTACCTGTTGAGGAATCAAGTACCATAACGACTAAAATAGATTCTTTAAAAAAAATGAGGAAGGAGATTTTCTATTTGAAATCAACATTATAACAAGAGCACAAATGAAAAAACTGAAAAAAAATAGGAAAATGTCAGAGAGGTAGAAAAGATATTTGGTAAATGAAAAATCCTCCAAAGAAGGAATGAAGAAGCTGAAGAAGAGTTGGAAATTCTTATGGCAGCAGAAAATAACTTTATGTTACCAGAGTTGAGTATAGAAAACGATACCATAATTTCATTTATTCAAATTGACTTTAAGATACTGGTTGAACTGAAGAAAGATGGTAAAAAATTACCCTCTATTAGAGGGAATACTAAAAGTGGAAAAAGCAAGTCTTCAGAATAGCTTCTCTAATAAAGAGATTCCAATGAAGGGAAAAAAAAAAAAAAAACTGGACAAGAAAGATTATTCATAATTGTTCCTTAAAAATGAAAGTCTCAAGTTATAAAATGTCATGAAGAAACATCTGGATGTTTATGCATAAGAAAAAGCAAGGATCGATTAACAATATATCCTACAAGCCAATATGTTACAAGGAAATAGGGGCATTTGTGAAAAGTTGTGATCCTTGTCAACATGCAGAAAAAGTAAATTAGAAAATATGAGGGCTCATAATACCATTAATTCTAGTGTCTATGATTTCCAAAACATCCTTAAAAATAAACATTGATATTGTTCGTCCATTAATTATATTGAAAGTTGGAAAAAATATATCGTCACAGCTTTGTGTGCCTTCAAAATATCCAAAAGCTGTATTGTAACTGACATATCTTCAACACAATGTTACAGGGAAGTAGAAAAGATGCATTTTTACAAATTTTTGTTCCCTTGGTTTTTCTAAATGTATTCAAACCGATCGAAGAACTTCAATTGTTAGTACTTTAACCGTGGAATTCTTAGAAAGATTTGGAATTAAGTTCGTGAGAAGTTCTATCCACCATCCACAAAGCAATCTAAGAGAACATTTCTATAGAATTTTAAAAAGAATTCTTATAATTGTATGTGTTGAAGCTGCTTCAGAAAGAGAAAGCTATCTACCAGCAAATGCATCTGTCCTAAGAACAATTAGACATAAAAATACAGGTTTCAGTCCTTGAAATTCATACATAATTAAAATCTGCAAATACAAATTGCTTTGATGTATGAAAAATGGCTTGAACCGTGGAAAAAAACACAGAATGTCACAGAATGTTTTTTGATTAGTCAATTGCATGAAGGGATGCAAAGAAATAGCTTTTGAGAATATAAAACAAACTTAAGAGAAACATGCAATATGATCAAAATTAACTCAAAAGAGGATTTTCTCATGGTGATTTAGTATTAATTCTAGCTATTAATCACCAGAACAAACTTGCTTTACACTGGAAAGAACCTGAAAAAATTTACTGGAAGATATCAGATATTAATTATGCCATCAGTTTTGAAGGACAAAAATGAACCAAATCATGTGTATCATGTCAACATAATTAAACCACATTACATGAGAACAGAAGCAATTAATATGTTAGCAGAAGTTAAGGGAGGTAAGAAATTCAAAATACTCCAAACCTTTAGAGTCTAACATGTTTAATCTTTCAAAAGTTTTAGGAGAAAGTGAACAAGGGAAAAAATTGTCAAAACAAATAGGAAATTAAAAAGGACCATGATGGAAATTTTTAGCAAGTTCCTTTTACAAATCAGGAGAAACTTAGTGATGACACAGAACTAATTGATGACAAATCAATAAAAGTAAAACTATATAAACTTTCTCCTTAACAGACTGAAATTTCAAGAAAGAAATTCAGCAAATACTTGATCTCAAGACTGCAAGAACCAATAGGGATGAAGACTATACTTCACACGATTTTAACAGAATATGTTAAATAATGCTATTCTAGTATAGATAATTGCAAGTTCAATACAATAATTGAAACTGAATACTATCTTTCACCACATATAGCAGAGGGAACAGAAATTGTTTCAAAAGCAAAATACATTATTCTTTTAGACCTTGCTTGAAGTTGTTAGCAAATTCCATCGACAAGAAGAGTTCAACAATATGAAACACTTGTTACTAGCTTTGAAAGCTTCTGACTATTATTTACATTTTTGGACTTAAAAATGCATACTATGTATTTTTTCAGTCAAAGTCAAAAAAAGTAAAGGACTGTGAGGAATTTGCTCTCATATACCTTGATGATAATGCAATTTTTTCATAATATTAGAAAGATTATAATATAGGACTGCCATTCATTATGAACAGAATGCAAAGATTTACATCTCAAGCTATTGAAGTGTAACTTTGTACAAGAACCTGTAAAATATCTTGATCAAGTTCTAAGAACACCTGATGAAGTGAAATCCAGATAATTAAAGAGAATACAACTCCAATAATAAAAATCAAAATAAGATTTTGCTTGGGACTCATGGGATATTACAGACAATTTATTCCTATATTTTTCATAATAGCCACTTCTCTTACAGATGCTCTTATGAGCTCTAAGCTCTAATAAAAAAGGTAAGATTCAAGGGACTGACCTTTGTGATAAAATTTTCTAAAAACTCAAGGAATTGCAATGTAGTAAACCAATATTACATGACCCAATTTTAAATGATAATTTGTCAACTAAACTCATATGTCAGATTGTGGAATAGGGATCATTTTATCCCAGCAAAAGAACAATCAAAATAAATATTTTGTTTTGCATCAAAGAAAAAAAATGTGAATAAAATAATATTTGGTTACATATTTTTCTAAAACTTTATTAGGCTCCAGTGGCTCAGTAGCATTATGCTATTTTCCATTAAGACCAGTAAAGTGAAATATCATTTGTCTAAAATAATAATAGGAGCGACTGGAGCTCCATAAAAAGAGCTCCAATCTCTGATGTTAATCTGTGATGATTACACATTTATCTGTGATGTCCAAAGTCCTTCCATTGATGTAGCATGGATGTAGAGAGAGGATACTAGCTAAGGTGTGACCTTGTCATCTGACCATGGCTCAAAACCAAGAGGCACTTGGTGATTGACAAGTATACCAAACCCGTCAACTTTAAGGTACTAACCAAAGCTCGCCTGCACCAGTATGTACATATGTTTAAAACTTTGTTGTATTTGTATATTGTTAGCATATTTCACTCCTCATTTAAAAATGTTTACTTAGTCAGCTTAACTAAAGTTTGGGTTGCGTTTTTAGAGAGAGTGCAAAAATCGCTAAGTTAGCAAGTTATTCATTAGTTTCATTTTGTGTTTTGTTCAAAAAGTCAGAATTTTTCCCTGATGAGGAAGTTTCCTCCACCAAGGAGAGATTGTATTGATTACTTTAACTTTGTGAGAATAGTGCCATCTAGTATATGATGAACCTAAATGTTCTACCTATATTTTCAAAATCTGTTTTGTTTTGCCATGTGCAGGGTGTTATTGTTGCTCCAGGATGAAAGGATGGTGAAGCGGTGAGCAGCAGAAAATGAAATGTAGCTGATTTTTTGTATTTGTGTTATCGAAGACTATATGTTTAAAAATTCTAGATTCACTATAGATCTTGATATTCTATTATTATGATTATTTAATCTATATTATTTTTAGATCAATTATGACTAACATTAAATGAATTTATCAGAGATTACATGCTTAATAAATGTAGCAAACTACCTGAAGTATGAATTGCTTGTATGAATTTTAGTATGTGATTCAAACATTTGTGAATAAATAAAATTATCAGTCTAAAAATGTGTAATGTTGCCTTAAAACAGAAAAGTTTCTAATTAGTTAACACAGCATTAATTATCATAATTTCTTGAAATATTGACATATTTCATAATTAGAATGATTTTCCTCAAAATTAAATTCAAAGACATTTATAATCAGGCATATTTATAAAAATAAGTGTGCATTTTTATTAGTTTAACAAACAAACTTTATTTTTGTCTATGATCCTTTGTTGAGTTTAGAGGCTTTGAATAAAATTTAACCTTGTATTCTTTAACTCTACACTTAATTTATTTAATAGAAAAAATTATAAAAGACAAAATACCATATTTAGTTTCATGATTAAAGTCACAATTTATAATAAAATATTAAATTACACGGCAAAATGAAATATATGAATGAATACATTATTAATTGATCACTAAACTCTAATCTATGATAAACATATTTCACTACACAATATCAATTACAGGTAAAAGATGAAACTGTTTTGATCAACGATTATTAATTTTAAGCATGATAAATTAACTCATACCTGAAATATATCCTATTTTAGAGATGTTTCTGTACAGTCCATTTTTGAAAACTGTAGTCAAATTTTCCATTTCTTTTAAAATGTGATTTGCATCCCATGTTCCGTATTCAAAAGCTTTTACAATTTTATGGATAAATGAGTTCAAACTACCAGGAGCTCCATGTGGCAAAATGTGTTTTATGAAATGTCTTCCTGTCTTAATGATATTAAGTTTTTCATTATGTCCATAGCATATATTGTTGATACATGGAGTGCATTTTGTAGCATTAATGGTAAATTGAGAAGAGCAGCAAGGAGAATTTTCACATCGTTGTTCCTGAAGACCAATATCATCAACATCAATCAATTTTGGTTCACCCTCAACTACAATAAATTGTTGTCGACGAAAATCATTCAAAGCAATAGGTTCGTCAAAAGATGATAAATGCTTAAGAAGACGAGATAACCCCAAACAAATCTGTAAAAAGCAAGCATTCATAATTAACATATTTAACTTTAAAAAAAGAAATAAAAATAATTTGTTTGTATGAAAAACATAACACATTTTACTTTTTTAGTATGAGATTCAATAAAATATTTTTGTCACCTACCAATTAACTTCAATTATTTATAATTAAAACAATGTTTAGGCACCCTATCTTTTACAGCCTAAAACAGACAAGAAGTATTAAACAGTTGAATAATAAATTTATACAATAGATGCTTATTTATATGAACTTGTAAGGATCAGTAAAATTGTTCTTAAGCTTTTAACTGTCATGAATGAGATAATCTTGGGCACAGCACTGGTATTCGAAAATGTCACGCACGAGTATTACTCGGGTAATATATTTTTAAGTGCATTGTGTATAGTTATACCCGAATATATATCGGGAGATGTTTATTTTGGCTTCGTCTCTTTGTCAATCCTGACTGTATCTCAAGAAAAGTTGATGTATGCTCAATTCAATAGATGGCAGCACTTTATTGAAGATTTCAAAGGTTATATGTTTTCAAAATGCACGGGATCTGTTGTAAAAAGGCGTCCAGTTCTTTGAAACGTTAGATAGATTTAGACTCTTCAATCGAAGATGAAAATTTTGAAAGCATCGATACTCATAAAAGTATCACAGGTGAAACTGAGGACAGTGATATTGAAAGTAGCAGTGAATCAACAGGTAGCAGTGATGATGATATAGGAACTGCGAGAGAGTGGTGTGAAATAACTGCTTTTGGCTGATCAGGGCCTTCTTGGTTCCCTTTTACAGGTACTCCAAGTGTAACTTTTCCTGTAAACATAAACTACATTCCTTTAAATATAATAGAAATTTCTAGATTCAAATCTAATGGATATAATTGTCAAAGAAATGAGCAACTATGCAGAACAAGAAATAAAAGCAAATCGAGCAAAGACATTAAGATGCTCTTGCGAAAAAAATTTATACCTACAAATGACAGAGAAATGAAACTATTCTTTGGGTTAATAATTCTTCAAGATATTGTCCGAAAATTAAATCAGGCTATGTACTGGTGTCATCAAAGGATTTTGCATACTTCTGTTTACACAAAAGTAATGCCCGTAAATCGTTTTATTTTGCTTTTTTGATATTTAAATTTTTGCAATAATGAAGCTGAAAAAAAAGATAATTTTCCAAATGCAACACTTTGGAAGCTGTATAATGTGATAAAAAATTTACGGGAAAAATTTATTAATTTTTACATACCAGAAAGAGATGTATCGGTTGGTGAAAGCTTGATGCCTTATAAAGGAAGGTTATCTTGGAAACAATATATTTCTACCAAACATGCATGATTTAGAATCAAATTTTTTATGCTTTGTAAAACGGAAACATTTATATAGGAAATAGTACTGTTTTTAATCAATTGTATACAAATTATGGAAATGGTTATTGTGTGACTGTAGATAACTATTACATGTCACCTGAGTTTGCAGATTTACTTATAACCCAAAAGACAGATATTTATGGCACACTAAGGATAAACAGATGAGATTTATCTACAGAATTCGCTAAAAGAAAATTACAAAAAGGTCAAATCATAGCTTTTCAAAGAGGTAAGATTTTGGCTATAAGATGTAAAGATAAGAAGGATGAGTGTTTGATGAGCAGTATTCATGATACTTCCATGGTCAGCCTCAAAAATAAAAATATATAAAGATATATCAAGCTGAAGATTGTTTTTTACTACACTCTAACTATGGGAAGTGTAAATTGCTGTGATCAGGAAATATCCTTTCATCCAACAATCTGAAAATGCCAGGAAAAATATTATAAAAAGATATTTTTAGAGTTATTAGACTAGGTATTTTGGAACTCATTTTTGCTCTATAAAAATATGGTTGGGAAATGTATTACATTTTTAGAATTTCGAATCCAAGTTGTAGAAGAGCTTTTACATAAATATGATGCATCTTCTGGACAAATGAATGTTGGCAGACCACTGACAATAGATAACCTGCCTGTCTTACTGAACAACATTTTATATCCCATATTCCTTTGACTCCTGTGAAACGTGAGTCTACAAGATAGTGCAAAGTGTGTTCACAAAGGATAAAAATGGGAAAAAGATAAGGAAAAATATTTGATTCTGGTGTAGTGATTGTGGAGTTGGTTTGTGCTTGGAAAAGTGTTTCCAGTTATACCCCACAAGGCTGAATTACTGAACTACTAAGAGGTACTAATTTTTCTTTTCTTTTTTTTTTTCGGTTTTAGAAAATAATGCTCCACAAGAAGTGAACTTCTGCTATGTGGAGTGGCAGCTGCCTCAAGCTAATATGCAGTGGCTAAAAACTTTAAAAATTTTACCCATATACTTCAAAATATCAATTTTTAACTACTAAGTATATTTTATTTTGTACTAAACATTTGATTTTTGCAGTAAAAAAACTTGACAATTTGTGTACCCAAATCATCAAAATAACTTGGCAGTTAAAAAGTTAAAATAGTAAAATAAATGTTAAATTTTAAAATTAATTTTTTTTTTATTGAACTGGCCTCTGTTTATAAATTAAGACTAGTAAAGTCCATTTAGTAAGCATTATTAGAAACTTAGACAAAATTTGATTCATAAAATATCAAGCTAAGTGTAATTTTTTTTTTTTTTTGGTTCTAAAACACATTTTTTTATAATTTTGATGTAGGAAGGCATTTCATTGCTTTTCTTAAAAAAGTACCCTGTCTTATTAGCCATTCACCTGCTTGTTTTGCAAATGGTAGTAACATCTCAAATTTTTCACATCGTTTGATATCTGAAAGTATTTTTGTTATTCTCATTCATCATGTTCTTAGTCATTTAATTATCCGATTCTTCTTATTCAAAAATTATATCTGAGTCCACATTCAAAAATCCTAAAAAGAAATTTCATACACCAGTGGGTTTCTTTGTTGAAGTTCATAGATAAAAACTTATATCCACTGAAATCATCAGTTAGATACTTTGGCTTTCTTAAATTTGGTGGATCTTTAATAAAATCTGCATTTCAAATGACCCAGGAAGTGGGTTTCCCCCCCCCCTCCATTTCTTCTTCTTCTTCTGAAACATCATTCCAAGCACAGACTGACAAGTATATTGCACCTAGGATGACTGTTTCATAAAGAATTCCAGGATATGATCATTCCTGATAAATATACCTTCGAACATTTTCTTTTGAAACTATTGATTACACTCTGATGCATGAACTGTAAAGATGAATGTTAGATTAGGAGGGAGAAATTCCACACCAATTGATTTAAAATATCCAGGATTTCAACACTAGTAGTGGAATTATTCATGCATAGTTCAAAGGATTTATGATACTTCAATAAAAACATTATGTTTATCAATCATAAAATATTTTTTTAAAAAAAAGGGGGGTCAGATGACAAAAATTTTAAGCCTGAGATAATTAAAAATCAGTTCATAAAAAAAGAGAATTTTCAAATTTTAGCTCATAATTAGGAGTTAAAACTAAAATTGGATCTAGGGGACCATGTTACAGACCAACAACTAATTTGTAACATATGACTGCTCATAAATTACAGGTTCACAAAAATGAACATCTATTGTATGCAAATACATTTAAAATTATATAAATTCTTTTTATCATATAGATATAAAAGGTAAATTATATGGTATAATTATTTTCTTCATGTTGAATACATAAGAGAAAAATGCTAAAAAACAATCATGAATTTTCTGCTTACAATTAAGTGCAAAAATAGGTCAGATGAATAATCTTTAGTTAATTTTTCAAATCAGTACTTAATTAAATAAAATGGAAGGAAATTTCCTAAGTTCAACAAATACTGTTCTGATTAAAGTACATGTTACCTTTCCATAATAAATATTCTGAAAACTATATTGAAACAATTAATACTTAAATATACTGTGTAAAATATATTTTTATACAATAAATTTGATTAACAAAAATTAAATATTTTTACCCGTAATCTGTCTTCCCAAGAAAGTTGTAATAGATTAATCACATTTACAGCATCTCCATATTCTTCAAAAATAGAAACAAAATTATGAGGATCAGAAAAATCTGGTTCTGCTGGAATACAATAACCTAAAACCTAAATTAAAAATAAATGTTTTAAGAAAATAATAATTAAAATATTAGTTTATAAAACCAAAAATAAAATATATTAGTTTCTTTATGTTATTGTGGATAAAGAAAAAATGAGTTTAAAAAAATATTTTTGACATTAGTAAAGTCAAAAATTTAAAAGTTTACTCAAATTTTATTTTCAACTCAACACAATTAATTTCACAAAACTGTTGGAAGATTTATGAATATTACAATATCACTCAAACAAAAAATATATGAGAACTTATCTTTGAAAGGATATATATTGGTGTGAAAATAGAAAATATCATTAAATTAACTTTGTTTTTTGAAGACTACAAATGGCTTTATCTTAAAATATACTAGTAGCAATTATATTATTTAAGTCATCTAGATTCAAATGTTTGAAAATTAGAAAAAATTAATACATTTCTTATAATCCTATTTCTTAAGTTACTAACACAATCCCATATGATAGCATACAATAGACTTCATATTTTTATACAAGATGTATCACTGAACTTATATTCTAAATTGATGCGATTCATAAGAAATCTACTGTTCAGTTTAAGAAAAATTTTTAGAAAAGTATTTTTGTAAGAAAAACTGTACAATCTTACAATTAAATATATATATAATATTTCATGCACACCAGATGGCTATTTTTTCAAAGTAAAATTCTATTCTATTTAATTCTTTTCTTCATAAATTTTCTAAATAGTTATTCATTTTAAATCTTTAAATTTTACAAAAATCTCATCAGTCAAACTATCAATATTTCAGAGAAGAAGTTTTAAAATAATTTAAGGCTAAAATACATTTCAGACTTTGCATTAGTTTGCAAATTAAAATTCCAAAAACTAAATAAAATTCATCACTATATAAGAGTGAGTAAATTTTTCCATTAACTATTTAATTTAAAATTATTTTAGCTATGCTACTAAATAGGTAGAAATTACTTTTATTTAAATTAGTTAACATTGATTATATAATAAATACTATCATTTAAAAAATTAACTAAATTCTGATTAAACTTTTAAATGATCAAAAATAATATTTTTACATTTAGACAGTGCATTAGGCATATTTGGGTTTATATAAAAGAAATAATATAAGTGAAATTTATGATAAGAAAATAATTTCACATGAACTAAAAAAATGTAACAAGTTCCAACATTAATTTGATACTATTCAAATGCGATAAAGGCTAAAATTCAAATATTAAAATAGTTTGTGGCAATTCATAAATTATCATATCTTCATTATATATATAACAGAAACTAAAGATTACAATGATAAGAAAACATTTTGTTCCTTAAATGATTTTATAGTATTGTCTACTTTCATATTTCCTTTTTATACTGGGTATGTTTATATTTTTATATAAAATAACATAAAAAATATCAAAAAATCTCATTGCTTGTTAAGAATTTAAGCATAAATTAAAAAAGCATATTTTTCTTTAAAGTTATTTATAAGATAAGTTCATTTATACAAAATAATACAAATATTATGCATAAAATAAGTACAAAAAATATTGGTAAATTTACTCCAGAGTATTATTTAAATCTAGAATAAAAGGAAAGTATGTAGATTCTGCTCTATATAAATTATAAAAAAAAAAAAAAAGAAACACAAAATTTTTCATTTAAAATCATAGAAAAGTGTTTACAAAATGAGTTTTTTAACATGGTTCATTACAGACTGATACCAAATAAAATTTAATTTGAAAAAGTTTATAAAGTAAAAATTTCTAATTGGTTCTACAGAAATTTAATCAGAATATGAAACTGCAAAATATTGAGAAATTTACACATTAAATATCAAATAAAAAAACCCAGTTTTAAACAACAATTATTAAAGAACTATATATTTCCAGAGCACTTAATAACAAATATTTTAGTAAAACTAATTTTTATATTTACACTATTGCAATCTAACTCTTAAAAGATACACAAATTACAAATATTAAACTATACAAAATAATACGCAAAACTTTGAAATGTTTAATTGGTGAAAATGCGCTTTAGGTTCCCTACTCTGCCAATTTGGCGAAAGTGTGCTGTGGGTCCCGTACTTGGTGGGTTTTTAAAAACGCTGTTGCCATGGCAATAATGGAATACGATTTTTAACTAATCAGCTACCAATGAAAATGACCGATTTTTCAAACTGAAACTAATTAACGACCAATGAAAATGCTAAAAGAAAAAAACCAACTAATGAGCATGCGCGAAAAACGCAAATTATTTACTACGGAGGTTACCATAAAGAGCTCATTGGGTATAAAAACGTCCGGTTTACCACGCTTGGTGCATTTATCGCCAAGTTGGCAGAGTAGGGGACTTAAAGCGCAGATTAACGGTTTAATCTATTGATAAAAAAAAAAAAGAAATCAAGTTTCCTTAAACAGCATTCAAAAGTATTACTGATAAAATATAAGCAAATAAAAAATATATGATTTTAAGAAATTACAAGATTATTGAATTATACTAAAATTTACTTTTACTATATTTTTGTGCGTAATAGAACGTAAAACTGAAATTTCTTTCAGAAGTTTTGATGCAGCCAACAAATAACAATCTTGTAGGTAACGATCTTCTTCTTTTAAACAAGAATTGATATCATGCCCATCCATATTTACAGCTTTTAAAGATATTGTTTTATTTTTTAGTTGTACTTTATAAGTTGATTTGGTATACCCAGCAGATATGAATCTCATTTTGTCAAAATGTTTCAGGGAGGAACAATTCAAATCTATATTTGCATCTAAATTGGGATTTGGTGATGGTTGTAACCGCCATTCATTATTAATCTTCATAAAATGCCTAAGTAAAATATCGAAGTAAACATTTTGTCCCCATTTTTCGCGTGGTATTGTTCTGTGTTTTTTGTTTTTGCGACAAGTACCCATCTTGTAACATTCAGGCTGTTCTTTGTCATAAATGTAGTAAAATAACAAAATGTTTATAAATATAAAAATGGCAAAAACAAATTTAATCGTACTAGTGCTAATTAAAAATACATTTCGTGACATTATTTACGTTCCAGTTTATTTCATAGCTCATAACTTTGCGATGCGAATTATTATCTTGAAGCTAAATTCAGGAATAATTGTTTCGCTGATTAACGTAACTACACTAAATGCAGATCTTCAAATGTAAAATATATAACTTAAATCAAATGAATATGTTTAAGAACTGTACAAAACTTAAGCACTACTCAAATTTCCTAACATAATTCATTTTGTTTTTAAGATGAGAGAAACGATATGGTTTTTCACTTTACCATGCTCATGCTGACTTAAATTTTTAGTATAAACCACACTAACTTAAATTTTTAGTAACACATATAAATCAGGAAATAAGAATGATGTTAAAAATTCCCAAAAAATAGTATAATATTAAATAAAATATTGATAAAAGACTCATTTATTCAAAGTAAAATCATTAATTTATTATTTGCTTATTTTTTTTTAGTTTAAATATTTTATATTATAGAGGTTAAAGCTTAATGTTTTGGTTTTTTATAAAAATTTCAACAGTGATGAAAGGCTTACAAGCTGATCCTACTTAAGGATTAAATAGAAGGTCTTATTTCATTTTTGATGGTAAAGACAATCACATCTCCTCAGTTTGACGAACTTATTAATAAATAACTCTTAACAACATGGAAGTTTCAATTTTTTCAGTTTAAAGTCAATTGAATTTAAAGATATTTATGCAGAAAGTTTAATATTTTAAAGAGAATGATCTGAACTGAAAGGGATAGTAATATAGGGTTAGAATAAGAAGAAAAACAAGTTTATGTATATTTAGGGATAAAAATTAGTTAATCCCCCTGTGCCTCAATAACTCTAATGCTTACGATAAAATAAGAAATAAAATTACCCTTTACTTAAAATTATGATTCCAAAATATCATGGTAGACCTTAATTATTTTATAAAGTCCCTTCGCGGAATGGTATCAACAAAATATGGACTTTACAAAAGTTGGAAAATTTATTCATAATGAGATTTTGTTCACGCGATTTATTTAAAGTACAATTTTAGCTGCTGCTTTTTCTAATGCTAATTAGGTCAAATGAATGATGAAAAAATAAAATTGAGCAAATTGCTTTTCTCTTAAGACTTTGTCAGATAAAAATTTTTCAAACGTTACAATGAAAAACCTGTATGGTAAAATTTAAATTAATTTGGTGTTATTTCGGTATATAATGGGATTTTTTTGTGAGCAGATATTTAAAATTTATTACAAAATGAATATGAGTTCGCAAATTAATAAAAAATGTTGTTTTCAAAAATTTCTCAATTTTGTGACATTAAAAATTGAGATCCACGAAGATTTTCATTTAATTATTAAGAAAAAGGTAGCAAATTATAGCTGTAAATGGAATATAAATGATTACTTAATATGAGCTGGTGATCATTTTTACTGGTTTTTTTAAACTATACCCAAGTACCAAAATAGCTTGGCCTAATATGAGCAATCTTGCCAAGATAACCCCAATATTGGACCGATAATAGGCACCAAGATTTACTCAATTTACAATATTCCAAGATAATTCCGAGGTTAGAGATATAATAGGCGCCAAGTTTTCTCCAACATTGGCCAAGCCAAGAATGATCCTAAAATAAAGGCCAAGATCTCCCCAATGTATGAAATGCCAAAATAAGAAACTTTTGGACCAATTATGGGTGCTAAATTTTCCTGAAAATGAAATTATAGTGGTCATATGTTACTCTCAATCATGAGCATACAAAAATTGGACTAATATAGATGAGAGCCGAATTTCTGCCAAAATATAGTAAAGCAAATTATATACTATATGGGTTCTAATTCTTATGTTCTGTTTATGTGCTATTTTTATTTCTTAAGAATTTACTTACTAATTACTATTAAAGTTTACTTATATTTATAAATACATTTTATAATTCATCAAGCCCTAGAATTTAGTTTAACGATGGCCATTGATAGTGAACTTTCAAAAAGAAACTTCATCTGTAGGTTGTTTCTTCTAAAGATTTGTAACAAAGTTTGCTAATCATGAAAATTCCTTAGGTATTTGAACTTAAAATTATAAACGAAATCAAAGTTATAAATTGTTGCATGTAAACTTCCATTATAAATTTATTTAAAAAAAATAGGCTTGATTATTTATGATTTATTAAGTTTCATTGCACCTTAGAATGTGTGAAATGTGGAAAGTTATAAAGAAGAGTGCTTCATAATATTTTAAAATAAAATAATTATTTATTTAGACTTATTATATGCAATGAAATAAAAAAATGTGCAATATATTTACAACAACTATGAATCTACTGTCAAATTCAGTATTATTGCATATAATAGGTTATTTATGCATTAATTTATTTGCATGTAAATTTCCATCGTAAATTTATTAAAAAAATAAGCTTGTTTAGGATTTATTGAGATTTGTTGCACTTTAAAATGGGTAAAACATTGAAAGTTGAAAACAACAGGGTTTTATAATATCTCAAAACTAATATATTTATTTTCAATAGTGACCTATAGTCATTATAGTGACTAATCTTATTATTTTCCAAAATATGCAGGATTTAGAAAATATAAGAAAACAGATTAACACATATTACAAGACTAAAGATTTAAGACTGTTGTTCCAAATATCTGAAATTATTGGTTATATTATTATACGCCCCATTTACTTAAAAATACACCATTATAAAATTCATTTAGCCGAGATTGCAGCTATAAGCTAATTTAATCATATCAAAACATCCTGATAATCAAAAAAGATCTTAGCACTAATGAAGAAAATATCTATTTGTTATATTTGATATGAGTTTATTGTGTCCATGTAGTGATAAATTTTGGTCGAAAATGTTAATAAAATATATATATATATATAGTCCTTAATTGAAAGTTAAAATTTCAAAAAAGAAAGAAAAAAAGGCAATGCATAAGGACAGTATTGTATATTTAAGATTTTCTCCCAATAGAACTTAGAAGATTTCATAATATATCTTATTGCTACAAGAGATTTTGAACTAATGAGTTTCACAGATGTGAGTGATAAGGTTGTCAAAATATCACTAATTGCAATCTTCAACTTTAAGAAAAATTTTAGATTATATCAAAATTCTTATGCCACGGGGAAAAAACATCCCGCAACTGACATAATTGATTATTGATTTGTATTTCATTTTTTATCACCAAAAATGTCTTTACGACTTGCACCGGTGAAATGAGTAAGTACCGAAATTTTTAATATAGAATCCAAAAAAAGAATTTTAAAAACGGGCTTAGTTTTTTATTTTATTTTTTTATATATATTTACGACATGAATTGATCCACAAAACAGTATGCAATAAAGACTTGATGTTCGAAGCAAATTGTAAATATATATACTTTGTAGTTCTGTGACACTTATTTAATCTCCAATTGTTCCTAGATTTCTAGATGAAAATAAAAGACGCCATATTGAGTTAGGATTTTGCTTCTAATCTTACAGAAATTAAAAATTTTTCCAACGAATGTATTTTTTAATGTTCTAGAATAAATTTTAAAAATCAATTTTCTCTAGATGGTTTTTAAAAAATATATTGGATGTATTTGTTCCATTTTATTTACAACAAGGAGGTAATCTTTACATATTCAGATATCCAGAAAAAATTAGGATCGAAAATATATTTTCGAGAAACACATTAAAGTTTCAATAGACTGAATTAACATTTTAAAAATTCTCTGAAACTTCAAAAATTGAAGAAACTAGAAGATAGGAATCGAATTCCAGGCTATGAAATGGCGCTATCGTAAGAAAAGAACCAAATATGTTTAAAAATTCTCTCAATGGAACGGAAAATAAAATTAAATAACTTGCTGTATTGAAGTATCAATTATCTCAATTTTAATGAATTACTATCAACTATTTCAGTAGGAAATTGTTATCACCTCATTAGCAATATTATAATAAGAAATATATCCATATTGGAGTCTATGATGTATGTGCGTGCGAGTTAGACATGTGACTTCTTTCGCGAATCAAATGTCTTAATAATTTTCCATTGAATGCAAAAGTGGGATTGGCTATTGATGCCGGTTGGACAGTCTTTCCAACCATCTTCCAGTTCCAGAGTCAAGACGTTGGTACTTCTGACCTGTTGCATTTTCTGCTATTCAGTTCACTTTTGTTTTTATCTTGTGGTAGATTATAGTGATAAGATAGATTTATCGAATTAATCTGATAATCTTGATGATAGATTTTATTTGAAGTAGCTCTGACGAAATCATTTTGAACTATATAAGTTATTTTTTTCCTTTTAGCTTTACGTTTAATTTTGAATTTCCTACTTTAATTCTTAATTATGAGTTCGATTGCCGGTCGCGTTCTTGTGTATGGTGGTAAGGGTGCTTTAGGTAGCACAATAGTATCTCACTTTAAATCCAAAAACTGGGTAAGTATTAATTAATATTTCAGATATTTCATGTTTTCTCTTAATAAAGTAGTTTTGACCTGGAGAGATAAGTGAACTTAACTATTTTGTAAAAATTCCTTAATAATTGGAAAGAATTGTAAGTAAACATGAAAAGAGAATTTTTAACTCACCTTTAATATAAAATCTGATAATGTAATTAAGTTTGCAATTTAAAATGTTAATATAAAATTTTCTTGTTCTTTCAAATTTATTTTCTGGATGAGATTTTGATCTAAGTGATTTCCCATGCCTATTTGTATTAAAGATTGCAATTATTTTATGCCTAAAAATTATTACAAATGAATAAACTATTTCAACTATTAACTCTATCATATATTTCAAAGAAAATTCACTTTTTCTAATTTAAAACTATAAAGTAGTGAGTAAAGTAAAATGTTTAATTTAAAGTAACCTATCATCCTATTGAACTTTATTTTTATGTTTAAAATTATTAACTTTGCAAATTAATAGTATTTAAAAAAGTGTACTCTTAATGTCTGCTTTAAAGCTAAAATATGCTATGAAGTAAGTTTATTATTGGAGCAGTATTAAAAGTCATACTTAATAGAAAGAAAAAAAACAGGAAACCAAAAGATTTCATGAAATCCTTGGCTACAAATTTTGTGAAATGAGTCTATTTGTAAAGTTGATTTTAAAGTTTGGATGTTTGTCAAATCATTGTATTAACCTTTCTCTTATTTTCATTAGAAACAAAAATTAATATTTTTTTTTATTTTACCATAAATTATCTTTGATAATCTTTAAATTGTCATAAAATATTTCATTCATGTCATTTTAATTTATATATAACATGCAATAAAATATTTTAATAGCTATTTTACTTTTGTAGAACAACTTTATTCAAATGATAGAAAACATGAAAATAAAATTTCTGTAATTATTAAAATTGATATTTAAGTATGGTGGATAGCTATAATGTACTCCTATTTACAAAAAAAAGTGTCAACAATAACTTATAAATAAAGTTTAAAGTGTAAAAACTTATTCTACTTTAACTGAGAATTTTTCAAGAGAAGAAAAATTCATCTCTTGAAAAAACCCCAATTTCAGTATGAAAAAAACCCAATTATTTTTATACATGTGGGAGGGATATTAAAAGTTATTCATTTGATATTCATATGTAAATAAAACAATATTTTGATACAAATAAAATTTTTTTCAAGCCAAAAATTATTAAAATTATATTTTTAGTGTTATTAAAATGTTATTTTTTAATCATTGTAGATTTAAGTAAGTCATTAAATATGAAATTAATTTATTTAAATGATTTTACCACCATTTTACTAGTATATCTTTCAATAACCATCATAACCATTGGTTGTTAAGACATGGATATAAAAATCATTAATTTTCTTCTCTTTTTAAATAAGTGTCATTTTATTAAAATTAGAAAATATTTCAAACATGGAATTTTTGTTAACATATTGCTTGTATCTTAACAAAAATATTGGTTGGAACTTTTACTAAAAATGATAATTTTAATAGTAAATGCTACTTTCTTAAGTATAAACATAAAATTGAATAAAAATGAAAAGATACATTATAAAAAGAAATTGTGATTGAATTATATCATTTTGATTCTTTTAAAACTGTAAATCCTATGTTGTACAATCAACAGTTAGTGAAAGACATGTGAGTGATGTTTATTTTTTATGTAAAGAAAATAATAAATATATATTATGACTGTAAGGAAACACAGAATATAATGACTGAGCATAAAAATATAGCAAAGTTAAGCTGTTATTTAATTAAAAGTTGTATCATTTTAATCATAATTTATTTGATGAAAAAAATTGTACTTCAAAAAGAAAATGATATCTTATTTAAGGTCAAATTTCAGTGTATGAAAATTTCAATTTATTTATAAAATTGGTTTAATATACTAAAAAATCTGTTTAAGAAAATAGCATGAAATTACTTTTAGATAATTTTAGGTAAAAGTTGCATTCAAACATAAATAATTGACATGAATACACTGAGGAACCAAAACTTAATAACCTCTAACTTAATTACTCATTTGTTGGGCCACTTTTTATCTCCTAAAAAGTTTTAGCCCATTGTGGATTAGATGCCATAATTAGTAATCTGAAGACTGCTTGAAAGATCTAGGAAGTAATCAGAACATAACTTTTAAATAGTACAACAATATTCATAGTTTTATTATAGATCTCAAGCCACTTACCACGATTACAGCTTTTTAATATGAGCATTGTCAGCTTAAAGACTTTCTTTCTAATTGGGAAGATAAATATGTTGTGAAAATGCATCTTGTTTACAGTGATGTTTAAGTAATCAACAATCAACATTGCTCTTATAATACTCAACAAAATACTCCTGATTAAAATCACCATGTTTTTGTGAGCATATATCTTAGTACTCATTCATCCAGGTACTGTTTCATTAGCAGTTGAAAAAATTTCGAAATCTTCGTGATGCCTTCATTACAGTAATAAGTTTTCAGATATTTTTTCTTTATACCCATAAATATTACAAAAAATTATTTAATTAAAATCCTACTTAAACACTATTTTGATTATTTATTTTTCATGTAAATTCAAAATTTAATTACTTACCTTATCATTAAGACTATTATCTATAATAATAAAAGCAAGTGTAATGTGTCTGTCCATTTGTCTGACCGAGCTCTCCAGCCAAATATATCACACGCAGGGACCTGGAATTTTTTACACGGAAGCACAAAGGGGCTGGCCACCAGACCTCAAAGCCAGATTTTCGATTTTTGAATTAGAAAAATTTTAAAAAAATTATTTATAAAACTTCTTCTTGAGATCGCTGCTCGCCGATAGCTGATTCCGGGGTTGTACCAGCTCCTTTTGAGAAACAATTCTGGCGACCATCTTTTGGAAAATTTTCAGTTTAAAATATTTAGGATATATTGTTCCTTTTTATCGACGGGGAATGTTGTGTGGGGGGGGGGAAGAGAGAGAGACAGTCTACATGTCCTACACTACTATTCCTGCGCTATTCACTTATCTGCATTTTCTAAATGCACGGGTAACGCCGGGTGGGTACAGCTAGTTAGATATAAAACAAAACATATTTTTGAAGGATGTGTTGAAAATTTATTTATTTTTGATACAATTTACTAGTATGCCAAGGTTAAAATGCTTTCTTTAATTTGCTGTCTGGTAAAAAGGCAAGGAATGAATTGCTTCAAATAATAGGAATTACATGCAAAGAGTAGTTTTCTTTTGATAATTGTATGTTGAGTTATAATCATGTTTTGATTCACTGTCTAAATTGCTGATCAGACTACAATCATTCTGAGGAAATAATTTTATTTATGATTAGAATCCATTCTTTTTTACAGTTCTGTATAATTTGATTATAAATATTGCTTAAATTGATTATAAATATTAATAGTATAAGAAAAAAAAATTGTTTCATACATATTCTATAAATGCTGAGAAGCTGTTTCTTTTTATCACAAACAAATATGTATAAAAGTTAATTTACTTTCAGTCATGTGTATTTATTCTAATACTTTTTTTTTATATTTTTCTAAAGTGGGTTGGCTCCATAGATATGTGTAGTAATGATGAAGCTCATGCAAATGTAATTGTAAAAGCCTCCGATTCATGGCTTGAACAAGAGTCTCAAGTGGTTTCAGGTGTGCAGAAACTCTTAGAACAAGAAAAGGTTGATGCTGTCATTTGTGTTGCTGGTGGATGGGCTGGAGGAAATGCTGCTTCAAAAGGTGAAGTTTTAAATGGAATAAAGAGATAAAACATTAATAAATATTTTTTTGAAATTATTTTATCTCTTATGGTCCTTATAGAAAAATAAAATGTATGGTTAATGAGAATTAAAACAGAAAAAAAGTAGAACATACAACTAAAAAAAATTGAGACACAGTTTATTTGCAAAAATAACTACATAAAGTTATTTTAAATGCATTTTTTAATAACAGTGAAAATTATTTAAATGAAAAAGCTTAAAGGAATGATATGCCACATTCTATAGTTGTTAACTCCTTGCATCAACAATAAATAATTCTGAGTGCAGTGAAACAGCAATATTGAAACTCTCCAATCAAGTTCCTTTTTGAATAGAAACTTATTTGTCTTGATTAAAGAAACATAAATGTTTTATTAAAGTAGTTTCCCAGTATCTAATAAAAAATTTTCAACTGTTGGCAAAAAATCATGTTATTTGACATTATTTTACTGGTTGACAGGATTTTACAGAATACACAAAATATTATAATGTTTTGTTTTATTAATATTACTTTAGAAAGGTAATTAAGATTAACCCATGGGAAAACACAATTTTAAAGCTCTGCACTAAGAGTGTTTACAATTCACTTTAAAGAATAATATTAATAAGTGGTAATAAATAAATTTTTTTAATGGATCTTGATAGTGAAAAAAAATTGGATTGACTTTCACTACTAACATGGAAGTTTATAGTTGTTCAGAATTAATTTTAAATTGTAGGTCCTGTTGCAGTAAACTTCATGTGGAAAAAAGAATTATTGAACGACAAATATATATATTAAAAAAAATATGAACATTGTATTAAAATACTATCATTATTTAATTTTAAATATTTACTTCAACCAGGTAGATATAGTTTAATATATATATATATATACTATAAATTGCTTTATAACCATGATTTTTCTTTCACTATAGATTTAATAAAAAATTCTGATCTCATGTGGAAACAAAGTGTTTGGACATCAGTAATTTCTGCTAAACTGGCCTCTGATTATTTGAAAGATGGTGGTGTTTTAACATTAACAGGTGCCAAAGCTGCTCTTGAAGGAACTCCTGGTAAAACATTTAAATAATTATTTTTTTAATGGTTCAATAAAATTAAATATTATATATTTACTTTGATATTACAATTTTATTTTGAGTTTTAGTTATTTTAATATCATATAAATATTTCACTTCATTTAGGCACTGGAATTTAAGAATTTCCAAAGTATTTTTGTTTTTTAATTATTTATTAATGGTTAGGTTACTTAACATTAATTATGTTAATAAATACATTATTAATTTGATTTTTAGTTTTTCTTAGATTATTTATATTATCATTTAAATAATTTTTTAACATTTACATGAATTAAAGATTTGTCTTTTTTTATATGCATTAAATTTTCATCCTATTACTAGGTTATGTTTTATATATTTAACTATTTATTCAAATAATTAGTTTTATATATTTAACTATTTATTCAAATAATTAGTTTTAATTACAATTTTATTTATATTAATTTTTAATGGTTATTGAATCAATTTCTTTGTGGGGGGGATTGTTTATTTGATTGATTCAATGTGTATTTTAAACACAATAAGTCATCGTATTTCTAGAACTTTTCTGTAATGAGCAACTTAGTAGCATTTTTATTACAACATTTATTAGAATATTGTTTCCAAAAGGATTTGTGGTGAAATTACTATACTTAAACTTGTATAGTAAATATGCTTTTTAAAAACGTTTAATATTAAAATTATTTTAAATTGTAAAACCAAAATTCTAGCTAAAATTCAATGTTTGTTCATAATATTTTTGTCATGTTTTAGGAATGATTGGTTATGGTATGGCTAAAGGAGCTGTTCATCATTTAGTTAAAAGCTTATCAGCACCTAAAAGTGGATTACCTGATAAGTCTGTTGCTGTTGCTATTTTACCAATAACTTTAGATACACCTATGAATCGGAAATTTATGCCACATGCTGATTTTTCTACTTGGACTTCTTTAAGTTATGTTGCTGAGTAAGGATATTGATCATTAATTTTCTGTTCAAAATTTTAAATTATTTGCCTTTGAATGTAAGTAGAATTTAATTACTCCTAAATTATATTTCTAGGTTACTTTACAACTGGGCAGTTGGAAATAATTGTCCAAAAACAGGCAGCTTGGTGCAGCTTATCACAAAAAATTCAGTCACTGAATTGAAAATTGATTAAATTGAATTTTTTTCTAAGTATCTGTAGGTTATTAATAAGTGTTTGCTTTCAATGTTATTCAGAGAAAATGCCATCTTGTTTTTTATTAAAAAAAATTATGAGTTCAAGTAATCTGTAGCAATAAATGGATGTTTCTATAATACTATGGTTGTACAAGTTCCTGTTATTGTATATGCAATAGAAATGTGTGAATAATAATTGTTATTAATAATAATTATATTATGAATTTTTATGTTAACAAATAATTTCCAAAAGACATTTTTTATTTGATAATTGCATATAAAATTATATGTATATATTCCTCTCTCTTTTTTTTTTTTTTTTTTTTTGCAATAAAGTACCAGTAAATAAATAAAAAAATAAAGTATAAAACATTATCAAGTTATTGAATCTAATGTATTATAATAAAACTTTTTAAATTTATTTAAAAGAAAAGTTATTTTACATTTTTAAATCTCCATATATCAATACTATTTGCAAGAAATATTCTGATCTATATACTAACTTCTTTTTTCCCTGTTGCATATTAATGAAATAACATTTTAATTTAGTAAAGTTACCATATGGATCTGGTAAATAAAGACTTTCAAATCAAGTACTATTTTAAAAGTTAATGGTTAATGCGTCGATTTCAAATATTTATTTCTAGTAGTTTTATCAAGTTAGTTATACCTAAGATTACTTCAAAATGTTCGTAAATAAACCTAAGATTGTTTCATTACAGATCTACTAATATTTTAAAAATTTGTAATTATTTGTGTTTAATAATAACTAAAATTCTACTAGTATTTTTGATTAGTATTTGTCCAAGTCTTATACTGATAACAAAATCTTAAAATTTAGTCTGTCATGAATTTTACTTTTATTTTTGTTAATTATAATTTAAAAATTACTGATTTTAAGCTCCATTGTAATATTTATTTTGCTTTTGTGTCAAAAATTAAATTTTCTTATGCATTAGAAGAAAAAGTAACTTGCAATTTTCAATATTTTGCAGGAAATAGATTTCCAAAGAAGTGCAATTATTATTGTGTGTTATGTGTACAAATATAAATGCATTGTTTTAAGGAATGCTTGTGTAAGAACTAAATTATGTTAAGAAATCTCAAATCAAGTATTTGAACTTATTTTCACATGCTTGTAAATTTCTCAGGAATGTTGGAGTTGAACATTACAATTTTTAAATAAATGAAATTTTTGTACTGTAAAAAAAGTAATATATAGTTATAGAAAAATGATTTCCATTAAAGCTTTTTGTAATTGAATCAAATTAATATTCTTATTAAAAATATTCTTGTGATTTTTCTATTTTGTATCCAATATCATTCATTCAAATTATTGATACATTTTCATGAGTAAAATGAAAACTATGTAGAATGAAACACTTTTATTGGAAATAATTTAAACATTTTAAATTATTTCCAAAAAAAAAGTGTTTGCATTTTTAAAGAAGTTTATTTGTAATCTTAATTTTTTTATATTTATAAAAAAGAATCGGGAATTTATTTTTAAAAGGAATTATTTTTGTTCTTATTTATTATCGATTTAAAATATAATTTAAATCAGTAATTAAAAAAAGAAATAACACAAAATCAATCAGTTTGTTAATGATGGTTTGACTTTAAATGATAGAATATTCTCTCTCTTCTTTATGTGATATTAAATTTTAACAATATTTTTGTTCTATATTATGATATTCTTTTGTTCAAATAAATGAGCATATACTATTTTTGTAAGCAAATTTTGTTATATATAAAATAACATTTTTGAATCAAAAGTTACATAAATCTATTTTTAAAAATAAAACTTTTGCACTTTTTTATGAAAACATTAAAAGTTTCTTTAAAAATAGTTTTAGAATCTACAATTTATTAACAAATTTTTCTAGCAAAAATTTGACTGAGTAACATCAATTTGGCTAATATCTGTTAGATTTCTGTTTATACATTTTGTTTCGATAATTTAAACATTTATTCTGAAAAAAAAAAAATCCTCCAGGTAAAATTTTTATTTGAGTCAGTAGCTGAAAATGTTTTTGTAATAAAATTTAATCTAATAATTTCCTAAAGCGTTTGGTAACAAGTATTATTATTTTATCTTAAAGTATTGATATCTAGCAAAACAGTTATATCTAGTAATTATAATTGTTTGGCTGTGTGTATTGAAATGGATAAATATTTCATTTCCACCCAAAAAATGTAAATGTATTAGATTTTCTATCAGAAAAAAATTCAATGCTAGCTATGTTCTATGTAAAGCTTTGGTGTCACAGATAGCTATTTATTTAACTTTATGAATTAGTAGAATGGTCATAAAAATATACATTCTAATTTTCCTTTTGTAGAAAAAGCTTTACTTAGTAAAAACATCTGATGAAAAAAATTATGAAACTTTTAAATTTCATTTAAATACTCTTAAGCTTAAATAGTTGAATATATTTACAAAATGAACTATTGGATTTGATGTAGTCTATTAAAAAGACATCGTTGTGAGCTTTCTTTGCATTCTATTAAATGTAATATTAAAAGTAAATTAAAATGTGTTGTATAATATTTGTTAAATGTATGTGATGTGTATTTATGTTTAAAATTACTAATGTTATTGTTCATGTATGCGTCTTTGTAAAATTGTTAGTCTTATATGTGCAAATAAAAAGCAAATATGAATTTGATCTTTTCATTTCAGAGTTGCTGTTAACATTGAACATTTAAATATCACTTATTTTGAGTTAGTTTGATTAATGTTTAATACAATATTAATAAGTAATATTTACACAGATATATTATTCATTTTTTAAAAAATTATAAAAAGCAACTTCCTCATGTGCAACCATTTTATAATTTTTTTAAAGAATAGAAGTAGTTTATAAGATTGCATATTTTGTGTAAATACCAACAATTCATTACAGAGGACTATCATGTCCAAAAACTTCATCAAAAACATTTTTTTTTTCCAACAAGACTCTTTACGCAAGAAATGTAATCAGACCTAGAAAAAATTATGAGCACCTAGCCCATACTCTGCTGACTATTTTAGATATTCTCATTACTGGATAATTATACCTATATTCCATTAAGGTGTTGCCGAACTTTATAAACTAAATAAATTATTTAATACAGGTGGAATTAGAAGACAGTGAGTTCTCTGGAGAATTCAGCATAAAATATTACTCAAAACTGGCTGTAAGATATGTCTTAGTATTAAACTATCTAATACAAATTTTCATTAAAAATTAATAAATAATGGTTCAGAGTTAATTTTTGAATAAAAAAAATTAAGTTAGGAAATATTTATTATTAAAATTAGGAAGAATACACATTTGAAAGAAATACACAGAGAAAGATGCAGAGATGTTACCAATTCGAAACTGTTGAAAAAAAATTCGCTAAGTATTTTATTTTTTTACTTTTTTTAACTTTTGCACATGCGCAGAAGAAAAATTGGAAAAAGGTAAACACGTCAACACTAACTAAAAACAGAAATTGTTCCAATATAAAAAAAAAGTTGCTATGTTTATTCTTTTCAAGAATAATTGTGGATTCATTATTCATAGAATTCAGCAGTAAGCAATTTATTTCCAACGAATTCACTTCATATGGTGAGTGAAAAATTTCGAAATTTTAATTTAAAATTTTGCATGACAATGAGACACCAAACATTTTTTAATTATAAAATATGGTGTTTTGCTATTACATTGTCAGAATTTCATTTCTTTCATGATATTAATTTTATTTGGAGGTACAGATTTCGCAAATTATTTTTTTTATATTTGCATTGTTAACCTGCCATTTGCTAGGAAAGTGAAGCAAGAATGGAAAAAAGCAATTATCTTACTTATGCATAGCTTCAGTTTTATGGAAAAAAAAAGTTTTTTGAAAGACTGCTTTGGTTGGCCGAGTTGAGTATGCTTAAACTATATTATAGTATAGGAATTCATGATTTTTATTGGTACAGAATATTTGCTTTTCAAACTCTTAATCATATTACTATGACTGCACTTCAGAAATAGCATTTGTAGAGTACCTCTGGAATAAGTTCACTCAAATCGACATCGTATTAAAAAAGATGCTATTATGGCTCATATATTTCATATGCTGGACTTTAGATGCATATATCACCTTACAAATACTACTCGGCACAAATTTCCAAAATCTTTGGGATTTTTGAATAACGCTTTGCTAACAATATTCTTCAGCCTTTACTATTGAGATTATATCAATTATTTGAGAACTTCCCAAATATTTACTGGAATGGGATCAATTGAAATTATTTTGTGAAGTAGCAAGTTTTATACCATAGATAATCTATGGATTCTAGAGTTTGGTGGGTCTTAACAGGAAATTGATATTTGTTTGACTTTTGTTGGTTGGTATTCCTTGAAACTCTAGTATTTTCTTAAAAGTGGCAATTATTTCAGATTAACTAGTAGACTTGCCTTTGGATCCGAGTCGATAAATATTCATATCAATGGTATTACATTAAAAGAAGTAACTGGAAGCTCAGTTACATTAACATTCCTTACTTTCTCCTGTTGTATAAAAGTTTTCATGCTATACATATTAAAGATATGGCCGTTGATTTTATTGCTTGGTGTGGCCTGTTGTGCCAGTATGCATCCCTGTACCTGGCCCTGTGAGTTTGGCTCTACCAGTTAGATAGAAGCAGTCGGGTAGGAATTTTCGTTATTTAGAAACAGTGACCAAGCAAAAGAACCCCAGACTTGCCTGTCATCCTATAGGTACCATTTCACACACTTGTGACTACGGCTTATTTAACGTGCCTAGCTGCCATTCGCAAACACGACAAATCTTTGTTTGGGTGGGGATTCGAACTCACTATCTTCCGATATCGAGACGAACACCCTGACCGATCAGGCCACCGGGGCCTCAGAAAAGAAATTGCTATGATATCAAATAATAATTTTTAGAGGTCATAATTTCATTATTGTGATTAGTGATTTTATATTTTTATTATATTATTTGTAATGATCAGTTAATAGTAAAAATTTTTATAGGTTACTAAGTGCTTAATTATTCATTCCGCTCAGTCTTAAAATAGTCTTCTAATTGAATAAAGATATATAATTTAACAATGCGCAGTGTAGAAAGCTTAAATGTTGAAAGACGTACGGTTTATTTTTAACATTCAGTTCGTCTTTGGATCAGGAGGATTTTTCTCAGCTATTGAGAATATTGACAAGTCACAATGGGGAAAACCTGGAAAACTCCCAAGCACTCATCTGGACAAATGTGCATGCTAAACAGAGAAGCAACTCCCATGTTCCATTGTTCAAAAGCGGATGGAATTACACCTAGGATCTTCCACTAGAAAGAGCGCAGTATTCCCATGATGAGCCAAGATTTTTCAAAACTTTAATCACATAACGGAAGATGGGAAACTTTTATATATGAAATAATGTGAAAATTTAAAAAAAAAAAAAAAAAAAAAAAAAAAAAAAAACGATGAACGGTGGAAATTTGATTTTTGACTATTAGAACGGATAAGCAAATTTGTATTACTTCTAGATTTTCTAGTGAAAATGCAGAAGTTAAAAATTATTTTTTATTTCCTAAATATAATTTTCTATGAAGTTCCAAGATGCATATTCAGCATGAGCATCTTATTAGATACTTTTGAATATAATTAGTGTAAATATAAATGTATAGTTGAAGATTGAAATCGAAGACATTATAATTCACATTTTCCGTGTAGAAATAGTTTGTTTCAGCTTACATACAATATTCATATTTTCTTTAATGCGCTTCTATCTTCATAATAAATTGAAGTCTCTTAAACTGTGATTTTTTACACCTCAACTCGTAGTTGCGCAATAGTTCTTAGTAAGTGTATTCTACATAGAGTGGCGCAAAGATTAACAGTCGTAGTCTGTTGTTGGGCCTAACGGTTAGACTTTTCATAGAAGTCGTAATCACTGTTTCAAAGAAGAAAACCCAGAAAACTCCCAATTACTCACCACAATCCTTGTCACGGCATTACTTTATAGTAGAGCTCCTAATGGACTAGTGATTAAACAGCATTCTTCGGAGCATAAGGTCCAGGGTTCGGTCCCAGAGAATGTTGAAATGATTATTGCTCTTATGCACTCCAAATG
>JAPDSC010105713.1:29210-44201 GCA_026290005.1 Latrodectus geometricus | reverse complement strand
GAATGTAAGGATATTCTTTCCATTAGATTTGAATTTGCGAAATAAAAAAGCGAGAACTCTGAAAATCTAACGTGCAATGCATACAGACAATAAAAATTCTATATATATATATATATATATATATATATATATTTATGTGTGTGTATGTGTGTGTGTGTGTGTGTGTGTGCGTGTGTGTTGTTGTTGTTCAACAAATTGCATCTTCAAAGAATTGCGTTCAAGCATCAACATTTTCAAAACCGTCGTAAAAGTGGATTGTTGCTGAATTTATATTTTCTTGGTCACATACATAAACATCTCATTTCAAAAACACCTCTGAAGGAAAATTACATTATTGTTGAAAATGAGTTTTTAAATGCGAATGAATTTTACTACAGCAAATAAGTTATATTTCATAAATTCATGGATGTGAATCATGAAGAGTTATTTTTATGTCATTTTAACGGTATACAATGATAATAAAAAATGAATATCTATCTTTCCAGAGTTTTTATATTGATAAGCTGCCAGCTCTTTTCATATATGATTAATGATATTAATACGTTGTCAAGTGATTTCTCATGTCAGCAGAATAAATCAATTTCAGTACTTATCATAGCTCGGGACCTTTATTTTAACAAATCACGCATTAATGATTCATTACATAAAATAATATTAGCAAAGCTTTCATCTGATTCTAACTAAAGGTTCTAAGCTTTTCATTTCACTGATGAAGAAAATTATGGAAAATAATGATATCAAACATAATCTAGTTTGATAAATCCGTTACCGTAATTTTCAGAATAAGCATCATAGTCCTTATGTGACTAAAATTTATTATTCTATGTCATTTAGATACTCATATGCATTCAAACATAAAGATCATTTCTCGATTGATTTCAAAAATTATAGAGATATCTGAACGTATCGTCATCAGTCTCAAAATCCAACGATGCAGAATTTATGTCTCCAGATTATAAGGCAAGATGCAGATTATAAGATTAACCTTGGATAACATTCTTACTAAATTTCAAAATTCTACAGAGGAATCATGTTTTCAAAGCTACATATGGTTTGCTTTTTTTTAATTATTTCTTGTGATAAGTAGATAAAAGTTCTTTTCATATTCAATTTTATATCTAGATATTACAATATTCTTTAGCCTCTTACCCTGTCTAGTGATCCACGTGCCTGAGAATAGGGAAGTCCTGGGTTCGAATCCCGGTTCGGGAGTAGATGTTTCTGTCTCTCCTGTCTTTGTCTTTTCCTTGTATAAATGAAATGTGAATGGTTGCCTATCCTATAAATGGGTATCTAGGACATGTGTGTACAGAGGAAGTCGGATTTTACACCAAATTATAGTTCAGTTGGAAAAGTGGAGCAGCGCAACCCACATTGCCAGCCTGGCTGGCTCTCGACAAAAAAAATCTTTTTATGAGATATCATAAATATTAATCATACTGAATTTTTTATTGAATAAACAAAATCATATTAAATAAGATAAATATATTTTGTTTTTTCCTCGTAATTTATTTATAATCTATTTTTTTCACTTATTTACTAAGCTCTCTCTCATTAGTTGTTGTTATTTATGACACTTTTAGAAGCCAAGCCCCCCCCCCCCCCCCCCTCCCGGCAGGAAAGAGCAAACGAAATCAAAAAAAGCCTCTAACATTTTCCATACGAAAATAAACGTACGACTTTGGCTCATAGATGGCAGCACCATCTGGTTTCTCCAAATTAGAAATTGATGATTCATAGCCTGGCTCCAACTTCCCTTCAGAGGTATTTATTTGGAATGGGAACATGGAGGACATTGCTACCACGACACATTTTAAATGCCCTAGTAGCCATTAGTAAACATGATGGATCTTCAGTTATGCCGGAATTCGGACTCAATACCTTCTTTTAATGAGAATGACATCCTAACCCACCAGATCACAGCAGCCCCGTTGAGTTAGTGAGTACGATACTTGTGATCAGAAAACCTTAAAAATTTTCACTTTGATTGGCACTTTTGCTTGATTCTATCCCTCTGTTAATTTAAATAAGGAGGTTAATTTGATTAAAAGAATTACAATACAACAAACAGAGATTCAATAATAAGAATTACCCGTAGAATATGTGATAACTAAATTTGCGCATGAGTTGACTCTTCAGTTAAAGCTTCAGAATGGGCAGTTGGAAATAACATGAATTAGAACTAGGCATTTTGATCATCTACATTCCTATTTGTCGGGTTGAACACAATTTTTGTTCTGTTTTCTCTCTACAAAAAGCATAAAAACGTTAATTTTTTTAAGAGATATGTATTATTTTAAATATTGTGAGCGTAAGCTTTAATATAAATTTTAGTTGATATGTGATGTTGAATAATAAAACATACAATAAACATTTTAAAAGTATTTCTTAGGGGAATAAAATGTTTAAGAACACTTATATTTTAATGCATTAATAAACATTATTTTCTTGTATAAATTCTGAATTTTTAAAATGCTTTTATAAAAAAAAATTCTACATCTACTGAGGCATTTGATGAATTACTTTATTTCTATGTAAGAACGTAAAATTCATAATTTCATTTTGTATTGCTTACGTCATTATTTTGTTCTTTCAGCAAAGAAAAAGATGACTCTTGTTATATTAAAGTATATAGATATCAATTTTATTTCTAGATTATTATGATAGAGACTAAATTTCATCACCTTTCATGACTTAATTTTTTTTCCAACGGCGGACACTGGGTGATTGACCCTTCGCCACAACAAGGCCGGAAACTCCTACTCATTTAGCGTTACCCGGTGGGCACCTGTGAACCAAGTCACGGACGCGAGTAGCATTACCCACGTCACACCACCACAAATACGTTTATAAGGCGGGCCACATTTATACATCATCTCATGATAAAGAAAGAGAAAGAAAACGCCCGTGCCTAAACCGGGATTCGAACCCGGGACCAATTGCCTAGGAGTCAGGAACGCTAACCATTCAGACATCGGACAACTCATGAATTAATATATGTCAATAATTAAGGTTGCTATACATTAATAATATTTTCACTTCTTTCCAGTTATTGTTTTTGTAATGGCATAAATATTAATCAGCTTACAGTAATATTCTAGTGCGATTCTAAAAATAAAGAATATAGCTAAATATCAGTCTGCAATTAACTGCATGTTTCATATATTTGTATTTTAAACTAACACATAATTGTATCTAACAGACTTATATATGCATCCTTAATATTTACATATATCTCAGACAAAATTTTATGTACACATATTTAATTATTTTCTATGCAATATTCACACAAATGTGCCTTCTATTTATATTTTATATTTGCATGCATGTTCTTCGTTTAATTTATTTTAAATATTTTTCTCTGTCATTAGAAACTCATTATTCGCGCAGCACGATTGTAAGTAATATCTAATGCTCGGAAAGTTTCTTAAATTATCCTTCCGCATTAAGGTAAATTATTCATTCCTGCTAATGAGTTTCAGCGCTTCATTTATGTATAACATTCTTTCCCATGATGCTTCAAAGTAAGATATCTTTTCGTCACATTCTAAATTCCGTATCTAACTTACAACTGACTCAGTACATTTTATATTTTTTAATCTCTGAGAGTAGTATTAAATAATATGCAAGTCATATAGAAACTAAATATTAAAAGAAATAATCAAGCATAATGCTTTCTAAATAACATATTACTACCGATATATTTCTTATTTAAAAAAAATGTATAAAAAAGAAATATTGAAAAATAATTCAAGGTCTTAGAGACTGCGTTATAATATTTTTCATATGACTTAATAAGAAATGTTTTCATTTAAAATTGCGAATGTTCTACTAAGGTAATCTATATTAAATGTAAAAACTACTGAAACAGATACTTCGAATTCTAATTTTTAAAAACTTTTAACATATAGGATATAAAATGGTAATATGTGTTCAATTCAAAATATTCAAATTTGTTCGATAACATTTTACGAAGGAAAATACTTAGATTCTAAATGTATTATAGTTCATTATTTTAGAATCAAAAGATATAAAGTGCAAATATAGTAAACATATTTATATAATTCTTAATTTTTTTTAATATAATATTGTGCAAAATAAGAGCACAAATAATAATATGTGTTCATGAAGCCAAAACAACTAATACTTCTCATTCTTCATTTGCTATTTCATATAACTTTCATATTTGCTATTTCATATATTATTGAATTGTAATTTTGCTACAATTTTCATAATGTAGCAAAACTACAATTCAATAATATAAAATATAATTTATACTATAGAGAAAATATTTTTTAAGTGATAACTAGATATTTGAAATATCTTTTAAAATAAAGTAAATGACAAAAAACCACCTATTTAAATTTGAATTATATTAGTTTAAACTTCTCAATAATAATTTTTTATTGTTATGATTATTCATATTAATAATACTAATTTTTGCTGTTGTTACATATGTCACTGGCAAAGACAAGCCCTCCTGCCAGGGACTGGGTCAATGAATTCAGAAAAAGCGCCTTCCGTTTTTGTCAGAGTACCCCCATACGAAGGTGGAATTACGACTTTCGCTCATAGATAGCAGCACTATCGGGGTCTTTCAATTTAGAGTTAGAAGCCAGAGAAGACCCAAGGTCCGGCTCCTAACACTCCCAGAAATTAAAATCTTAAGCGAACCAACATCCTTGGGGACTAACTGAAAGAAAGCGGAAAGGACAAACAAAATGGCCAAATTAAAATTTCCGAAATAGTTAAGTTTATCATATCTAGTGAAATTTATCTCCAAATTTGTGAGCTCTGTTAGGATCCGACCCCCCTCCCTAAAGGTATTCATTTGGAATGAGAACACGGAGAACATTGCGAGCGCAACATATTTTACATGCCCTATTCGCCATTAATGAACACGACGGGTCTTAGTAAAAACCGGGATTCGAACTCACCACCTTCCGTTAACGAGAACGACACCTCCACAGCCTCATACCAGTAATTAATTTAAATAAGATTTAAAAAAAAGTTTTTAAATTAGAAGACTATTTTTCATGATTAATTCAGTCGTAAATTAGTATGCTGAGAAAGCAGTTTTTTATAAAGAAATGGCGCGAACTTTAGCGACGTTTTGTAAGTTTTCAACACGAGAAAATCCCAACATAGTATATAAAAAGTCAAATATATTTGATTAAAAATGGATTTATAGCCAATTATCTGGTTTTAGAAATTTAATAATATAATAAATATCAATTAACATGTTTGTTTTCCTATTGTACTTTCATTTTAATAATTTTAATTAAAATATTTTAAATTACTTTAAAATATTTTTTATAGAGAAAATTAATCAATCCAATTAAATATAAAACTTGTATAACAGAAGAAGTCCTTACTTTCGCTGAAATTTATAAACTTCCTATTTTTTAAAAAGAATATTTGTTTTATCTTTTGATACAGTTGTAAGATTAGTTTTTTAATACATTTTTCATGTTTCAGAAATTTATCACTATAAGGTATTTCCATTTTTCTAAGGTAAAATAAGAGCTCTTTATAAGAGGAAATTTAATCATTATCGCTTTAACATGCACTTTATGTATAAAAAGTTTTTGCACTTAATACTTTAGAAAAAACCTAATCTGCCAAGTATGGCAAGTAACGTCTGCGTTATCTTAAAATTTTTTTTATTTAAAAAAGAAACTATTTAGGATAAATACTTTTAAAATAAATATTTATGACTAATTTTCCTTGGTATTCTCTTGTGGTATTTGCAGAACACGGATTAAAGTTTATTCTATTTTTATTTTTTAAGAATTCTTTAGAGTTTATACTGTGGAAGAATTCATTATAAAGAAAAAAATATAAACTTGCTTTTTATTGATTGCTGAAAACGTTTTATTAATAGAGTATGAGATTTTAAATATTTCATGGAAGTGTTTTTTTTGTTTTGTCAAAGTACTGTATAGATTATTTAAGCACGTGAAAACAAAAAAAAGGAATGCTTTTTTACGAATTTTTAAAATTTATACTTTTTAGTACAAGTAATTGAAAAAATGGAAAATTTAATGAGGGTAACATTTTATTATAAGTTTTTTAAAAGGATAGATTCCTGTTCACATATTTTAGGTATCAAAAAGAATTTGATTTTAGTGAAATATATAAAAGAAAAAAGTTTTAAGTAACCAGCATATCTTTTTGAAATATGAACTGATAAAGGAATTTTTCGTTGTAAAACTGTTTCCTCTTAATTTTTGTTGTAAGGAGAATAAGTTATGTTATTATATATTTAATAAATATTTTATATAGCACAAAGAAAAATTTTTGAGCGAAAGAGAGATATGCTCTCTACATATATAAGCTATTTTTTCATAAAAATAACCAAATATTTCTGTAAAGAAAACAGGTATATTGTCAATTATTTTTCTAACTTTCTTAAAACATCTAATGATTACAAATTTTACTTTGAATAACTCTGAATACTAAAGAAAGTCGTAATATTTTAATTGTTGTGACTTTTGTTAACATTTATATTGTATTGATGAACTATTCCACAAACATATGTAACAGATCGTAAGTTTAAAACAATACATAATTTTGTTTTAAAAATTACTTATTATTCAAAAAATTTCAATGCTTTAACCCCTTAAAGCACGAGTTTTTTTCGAAAAAACGTCCAAAAATTATCCATATGCCATCTATGTTAAAAGCTTAGTTATAATTTAATATTAATATAGATGGCATATAATTTAGCCTATCTAGTTTTACTGGAACGGGTCTAAGACGGGCATTAGAAATAACAAAAGCGCCCGTGTGAGACAAGCATGTGGCAATGACATTCACCCGTGTCAGACACGGGTAAATGCCTTAAGGGGTTAATAAATAATTGTCAAGTTTATTTCACACTACAAATTTTAATAAGGGGAAAATAAATGAATAGAAAAGTGAACTACAAAGGATATGCACAGAAATGTGTGTGTGTGTGTCTTGACGGAGACTTACCTACACAGCTAGTTTGAAGGTTCAATGAATGGTGTTAATATAAGCTTCTACACACAATTTTTTTGTAAACAAAAGGCTGATTGGATAACTAACAGTATTTATTTTATGTGTCACTTTTTTATACTTGAAGCTATAGAAACGTCTGACTAAAAGTGCATAATAAATATCTAAATGAACACCCAACAGATAGAACGTACGAGCAGTTAAAGTGCAGGTTAAAAAAATATTCATTTATTAACTGAAATAATGTATGAAGATATGCAATAAAGAAAATCTAAGTTTCTAATTAAACATATTTATACATTTCTTTTTAAAAGAATACGCTGAGACACTGATAGATTTATTTTTGAAATATTGGGTAAGCGTGTTTAGGCCAAGGAAGGATGCATTATCTGCCGTATTCTTGCTGACATGCTCGAAGAGGGTGAGATTCTTGAAATGACAAAAAGAACGCAACAAACATCCTTAATAATACAGTGTAATTCTAAATTGTTTTACAAATTAAAAGGGATGATATTACTCATGCAGACAAGCAATAGTTACATAAAAACAAAGGGTCCCATTCCACTCAAACAGGCAAAAAAGAGGAAATCTCACTTGGACATCCATCAGTTTTGGGTAAGCAAACGAATAATACCAAAAATTTCAGTATTGTAGTTATTGTTAAGGGAAAACCTCTCTGCAAATGCTCACGACCACGTGTATCGTAGCACACTTGGTACACGTGGTCTTGAATCTTCGTGAGGGTGCTCCAGCAAAGATATCAACATGGGCACCTTCTCGAAGATTCCTGGTGTCCTGTTAAGTTTGCCATCGGCAACAACGATTCTAGCCATGAAATCTTCAGCTGACTCAACAGGTGGCTCATACAAGAAAGATTTCATGCGCAAGAAGGTCAGATTAAATGTCCAGTGGGTTGAAATCCGGTGAGCTCAAAGGCCAAGCCACAGATCAGCTACCCCCAATCCATTGTGCGGGATAGCATTCACGAGAATTTTCCGACTATGTTATCAGATAATATTTGAAGCGATGTTGTTGAGCCGTTTTTAAATGACTATGTCTACTCTGATTGGCTTTCTCCGGTAACTAATAAGAGCAAAATAATGCTGTTCTTTTCTGATGAAATTTTGCATACGGTAAATTAGTGATAGATTCTTGATGCAATTCCACTTTCCTCTCAGAATGGAATACGGCCCTATGTTCCTATGTAATTATGGCTTGTATCATTCCTCTTAAATTGTGAAAACAATTATCACACACACGCACACACACACACACACACACACACACACACACACATATATATATATATATATATCTGTGTGTGTATGATAATTGTTATACATATATTACAATGGAACATCAAAAGCGGCGCCTACTAGTATCACTGCAGTCTATAACAGTTATAAAACAGCTCCCGAATACAATTGAAAGTAATAAATACATTTTTATCTCTGCCATAGCAACGAATCTCATGCTATGAGACACTTCAATCATATAAACGAATGTTTTAAGATCCTTACTCCTTAAAAAAAATTACACGGATTGAGATTCGTTGAAAGATTAAGCAGTGAAATAGGTCTCACAATTGGAATCTATTTCCATAACTATTACAGCGCTGCGATTTTTTTACTGAAAGGTAAAATGTAATGAGGTACCACTATATGTGAAGTATTAACTTCATTACACTGAGGCTTGCTCATGTTGCAATATTTTAGGGAGGACCTGATGCATAAAAGCAGTACGTTGCACGTATCAAGCGTTCTGTTTCTATTACAATCCCAAACATTCATAGTCGTGATCGAAATTGGTCGAATGTCTATGGCCAAAATTCGGGTTCTATTATATGTTGACAATGTTTTCTCTCGTAAAATTGTCCTCATCAATAAATTAAAACAAAAGCAAGATATTCAGAAGTATATTATATGAAGTCAATCACCCAGCACACTACTAGTTCTATGTAGAGATCTTAGGATAATTTTCTGGAACATTTTTAACAGCCTGAGGAATATTTCAAACCTCCATGTGATGAAACATCGAGTAGATTGCAACTGTTTTTGCACTCGTCAACGAATAATCATCAAATTACTATCTTCCATTTAAAGCGTAGGTGGATTACGTAATCTTTCTGAATAGTGTTTTGAATAAAGGATCTCATTGTCCTTATTGAAATAAATCGATTAGGCTGACTCTGTATGGTGGCACCATCATTTTTTTCAAGTATGTGTGTTGGTTTACCACTGTGCTAAAACAAAATTACCATCTACACGTGTGTACATTAAACGTATATCAAGGTATATCTGGTTCGTATAGACCAGGGGTGGCCAAACTTTTGAGATCCGCGGTCTACTCCACATTTAAAAAGTTAAAGGCGGTCTACTAATTACCAATGGCAGAACTAAATTATCGTACATGTTTATTTTCGGTAACAAGAAAAAATGGTAAATTATGTAATTTTTCTACAAAAAACTTAATAAGAAATATATAATTTAAGAAATATATCGCATCTTAATTTAATAATTTCTTTCTCGACCATGACTGATGTGATATCTATTAAATGTCCTATTTTTTCAGATACTCCATCAATGTTGGCATTTTCATTTAAATGGAATTATCATAAAATTGAGAATTTCTTTCAACCTAATTAAGTCATCGAATCTTCTTTCAAATTCTTAAGAAAACAAGTAAGTATTAAACGAAATCATCGAAGTCTCGGTTTGGATTATGGATGCACTCTTTCTCAATGTTTTTGAAGTTTTTCAATTCATGATTTCTATTTGAGATGCATACCTTTCTATAGTTTTTTTAATGTTTTAATCTATAGTTTTTTTTTAATGTTTGCTTTTTTCCAATCCATATTCCACAGTAGTTGTATCTTCTCTTAATGCCGTCAATCACACTTTTGAAATTTTCATTGGAATTTTGTATTTTTTAGAATAGTTAAATATGTATGGGTATGCGATAAATTAAAATAGATTAGGTATATTAATTTAAGTTAAAAATGTTTCTAGAAAAATTTATAAGAAATAATACATATAATCAAATCAGGACATTTATTTGGGTGTTTGATAAAAATAACTGCATTCTTTTGATACTTCAATAAGAATTCATATCAAACAGTTTCGTTATTTTCCTAATACATCCTGTTCATTATTTTACAGTTATCAGCAAAGAAATTAAATATTTATATACATGTCACTAATAAAGTTCTAAAAGAGATAAAATAATTTCCATCTAAATGTTATCTAAAAAACAATGTGGAAGGAAAATGAAAATAAAACAGAAAAAAACGTTAAATTTTAAGATGGAAATTACAAAATAGACTATCTACCAACATGTGATAAAAGACATAAATACATTTTAGTCGTATTCAATAATTATTAGAGCAGTCACGTGTATCGGATTACAACCTTAATCTTTAATCCACAAATGTTTGATAAACACACACAATGGCATTTTCTCTCATCCGACTTGGAAAAGATATATGTAACTTCTGTTCTCTGTTTTGGACGGCTACTGCATCCCTTAATTCGGCGATCCAGCTCATACCAGAGTTGTTCTATAGCAGGGGTGGCCAAGACGTCGACCGCGAAGACATTTTAGGTAGTCCACGCTACATCCCGATAATGATCTCGGATATTAACAATTTAATTTGTGACTTGTGGCATAGAATCAATGAATTATTTAAAATAAAAATTTACTACAGTCTACACTTTAAAACCCAAAACAAAGTGTACAAAGATTTACGATTTAAAGATTTATGATTAAATGTTTACGATTTATATGAAACCAAAAACGGACAGGATGAGCGCGATTAAAAGATTAAATAAAAACTATAGAAAGGCATGCATCTCAATTAAGAAAACATGGATTGAGAAACTTCAAAAACACGGAGGAAGAGTGCATCTATAATCCAAACCGATACTTCGAAGATTTCGCTTAATACTTACTTGTTTTGTTTGAAGAAGTTGAAAGAAGATTCGCTGACTTAATTAGTTTGAAAGAAATATTTTATATTTCCATTTAATGAAAATGTCAACATTGATGGAGTATCTGAAATTATAGGACATTTAATAGATATCACATCAGTCATGGTTGAGGGAGAAATTATTAAATTAAGATGCGATATATTTCTTAGATCCAGAGTATATTTAGCGATACTGATTTTTGGAAATTAATTTCTGAGCAAACGTTTCCAAATATTTACAAATTGATTTTATATTTGAAATCATACTTTGGATCGAGGTATCTTTGGGAATCTGCTTTTTCAACCATGAACAAAAAACAAACATTGGTCGCATTTAACAGATGAACACTTAATTTCGTGATTATGCATTGCAATAAGCTCGTACCAGCCACAATATGATAAACTTGTCGTAGATATACAGTGCCAAATTTCAATTAAACGAAGTGAATAGGATGGTCAGTTTTTGATTTATAAATACTTTGATTATTTTCGTGAGTAAATTTTTATTTTGTAAATATTAATATCAAGTTTTTTTTTAGAAAAATTACAAATATTTATCATTTTTTCTTGTAATCGAAAATAAATATGACGTTAATTTAGCTCTGCCATTGGTAGACCGCCTTCTACTTTTTAAATGTGGAGGAGACCCCGGATCCCAAAGGTTTGGCCACCCCTGTTCTATAGGATTCATCTCTGATTTCTGGGCAAGCCAAACGAGTCGATCAGTACATCAATCCAAGGTGGGCGTTACAACATGAGAGGTGAGGTTGCCATCCTGGAAAAATTCATAAGATTGCAACATCATCGCAAGAACATTGTTATTTAAAGTAGTGGAAGATGAGTCGGCGTTGAGCTTACGATGAATTGGGATCAAGGATCCCAGTCCATACCATGAGAAACATCCCCAGACCTAATTTCATCTCCGTCAAACTTTACTGTAGGCAAAATGCATTCTGCAAGTTTCACCAACCCTAGACTGTCAACTGACTATTATAACTTGAACCTCCATCACTTCAGAGAACCTGTTTCCACTCATTTACGGTTAAATTTCGACATACATAGCATTACTTCAACCAAGCATCGTGTTTGTATTTGAAAATGAAAAGTTTATGGATGTGGAAGCAGGAACATTAAAAAGAATTAAATGTGCATCTTTGCGAATAGAATTTATCAAAACAACTACGCCAGTTGCTTGTTGGAACTTATGGAGTACGTTGGTTGCCGGTTTGATGAGGCTTTTTTGGGACCGAATTTCTTTGGACTGTGCTCATTGGTCTGTATTTCTTAATTTCCTCGGCTGCTTCAGAAACTCATTCCAACAATCACCACTCACTTTCCATTTCTTAATCACAAAAGCCACAGTCGATTTTGGAATATTTAATTAACTAGATATGTTCCTTAAGGCTAGGCCATTTCAATGATGTCAAACACTCTCGCCGTTCTCTAAGTCCAACAGCTCTATATTTTACGGGCTCTTACATGCAACTAATGTCAATGTTTTACGATATTAAGTACAGATATCAACGATCAGGACTGCAGATATCCTCATTTGCATGCGTGTCCAATTATTCAGCGGTAGAAAAAATACTTTCATCCGATAAGGCACAACACATATGGAAAATTCATAAAGTTTTATAATTTTTTAATTATACGGCATTCCCTAATTTTTGATAGTTTATTTTTCAGCAAAGTTATGAATATACAAAAAAGCTACATTTATAATTTTTATTCATGTTTTATCAACGTGTTAATTGATATAAAATTTAATGTATGAATTTAAAACAATTTGTCACTGTATTATTAATAATTATAATCATTCTTTATTTAATTAATTAACTCTATCACTTCCTTAATTTTTTTCACTTAATTTACGCACACTTGTATATATACACTTTTTTAATAGATTTATGATTATTAAATACATTTTTATGAGTTTTCGAATCTCTTCCTCCTATATATTGCCTTTATTGTTTTAATCCTCCTCTTCTTCTTCTTTCTAACCCCCCGATCGGGATCAGATCAAGTCCATGACAGCCAACGCCTTTAACTCCTCAAAGACCGCACCAGAGTTGCGCAGAATGTCACTCAGCGAAAAGCCAATAGATTTAAATGTTCGGGATTAGCTTCTCCAGTGTTGCACTTTGTGTCAGTGGGAAAGACTCTGTTTCCTCGGGAAAACCATAGAGTGCTAAGATGACCGGATTTTTTAGTCTAGACACGGCTGTCTGGTGACGCCTTTCATCGCCAAAGCTCAAAGCACCTCCAAGGTGAGAGTCACAGTACCATGGATGAGACGACATTTTCCAAGAAGAATTGACTAGATCAGAGTTCCCCAAACTTTTTTGTGTCGTAGACCCCTTGCCATGTTTTTCCGTGTTGGGTAGACCCCCTACTTACCTGATATTGATTTCCTGTAAATTTCTAACTGTAGTGGAGTTTAGTGTTAAAAACTTAAAGTAAAAACACATGTTACTTTATACATTTATTAATTGAATTTCAATTAAAACTACTTAAAATAAAATTTTGTATCTGTTATGTAAAATATACGTAACATTAAATAAACATAAAATAAACTATAAATAAAATAACATAAGCAATAAGTCAATATTTTTAGTGAGAAGGATGAACCTGATGCTTTAATAATAAATTATCAACATTTGGCGTCAATTTTGTAAGGGTTAATCTTAAATCTTCTCGGCTAATGATGTCCAGTCTGTTTCTTTTTTTCGTTAGGAGATTGGTAACAGCGCTATATTATAATTAATGTATATGTTTTGATATTATAAGACAGTATGATGTAAGTAAATAGGTACTATCAGTGTGTTGAGATCCACTATCGTGGACAACCCTTTTTACTTTCATGGACCCCCAAAATTTTTCGTGGACGTAGACCCCTTGCAGGTTGTCATAGACCCCTAGGGGTCGATATAGACCACTTTGGGAATCACTGGACTAGATCTTACTCCTGGAGTAAATTTCCCGGAGTTTTAATTCTAGTTTTTACTTTCCTTCTCAGTTTCATCATTTACATATACCCAATGCATTTAGTAAAAATTTTGATGAAAAAATGGTTTTTATATAGTTATATGAATGCCAAATATTCATATTTCCCTTAAAATATTTGAAAATGGTAATAAAAAAAATAAAAAATAAATAAAAAAACTTTTATCAGTATGAGAGAGATATGATATGGCAATCTTATATTTTTATTTAGTAATGAATATCTCTTTGACATTGTTCAACCCAAATTTTACGATCAATATCTATTCTATTTAAAATGAATATTTTACGCAATGCCCATCATAAATAAATAATGAATCAAAATCTCTCCAGAAAATAATTAATGAACACCAATTAATATGCATATAAATTAATAAAAAGAAATCAATTGACAAAGCTTTTTAAACGATTATTTTGTAGATCATGGTAATATTAATAAAAATTTCAGTGCCTCATAAGTTCGTAAAGTAATTAAATGGTTGAAGCATAAGCCACTTATAAAACGATTATGAGCCTTCATTTCAACTTATTCTTATTTCAAAATTGCTCGGTTGATAAGGCCATTTATCTTTACGATGACATTGTCCATTAGCTGTCGATTTCCTTTTCAACGATGATGAATGATATTAATAAGCAAGAGAGGATTTTTTTTTGGGGGGGACACTCTTAAGAAATATCAAAGTTTTCTCATTTCCATCAAATAATATAACATTAGATAAAACATGTTTTAATGTTAGATATTATATTTTCATTATAGATATCTTTTGACTTCGTAAGCATATTTTGACATTTATATTGTTTTGTTTTTAATTTTTTTCAATGGATTTTATTTCATTTCATACACGGAATTTTTAATAATTACTAGAAGTCGTTATTTGTCACTCATAAATCTTAAGATCATTGTGAAGAACAAGTTAAGAATACATAAATAAGAAATTTATGTATTCTATAAGAGACAAATTGTCTAAAGAATTTTTTAATTCGTTTCAGCCATGAAACTTCTACTTATTACTAGAAGTCGTTATTTGTTATTCATAAATTATAAG
>JAPDSC010105713.1:379-29200 GCA_026290005.1 Latrodectus geometricus | reverse complement strand
TTTTATTTCACTCTATCACAGAAACTCCTTTAAATGAATTTTTAATCATTTTTTATATTAGAATAAATTCTCTAACATACATACTTTCTATCTCTCTCACTAATTTATTACAAAACCAGAAAGTTAAATTTTCAAAAGAAAGTAATAAACTTATTTATAAGATAATAAAAATAAATAAATTTAAGAATGTAAGAAATGTGAAGAGAGAGATTGTAACTGTTGAAGCCAACAAATGGCACCACCAAACAATAGTGTTTCTTTCTCAAATATAAAATTAAGTCATTTTTTTGTCGTGTGCCAGCCAATCTGGCAAAATGGGGTGCGCTGCTCCACTTTTCCAACTGAACCATAATTTGGTGTGGAGTACGATTTCCTCAACACACACATGGCATAGGCACCCATTTATCGGGTAGGCAGTTATTCATACAAGGAAAGGACAAAGACAGGAAAAGCACATGCATGCTCGAACCGGGATTCGAGCCTAAGACCTCCCTATCCGCAGTCAGGCAAGCTTACCACTAGATGGGGTGGGTGGCAAAGAAATTAATTAAATTTAACTAATGAATTAATATTTGAAAAATCTGCATTAACATCAAGAGAGTATCATCCACTACAAATTTAAAATAACGTATTTGAAATTAAGTAGGTGAATGAAAAGTTTTTTATTAACAATCGAAAAATTGAATAAGATAAATACATAGTCTGAAATAATAATAGGAATTGAAAAAATAATTTTTTTTTATCATATGTATAATTTATAAAATACGGAGCAAAAAAATATTTTATAAATTACAAGTCCTTCCAATTCGCTCTTTGTGATAAAGATATGTCAAACATTATCCTATTTTTTTGAATGGCAAATCTTATCTGACATGTTAATTTCAGTTGTACAAACATTTTTTTATTGAGTAAAATATTTTATTTCAAAACATAGTCTCTAAATTAATATTGGAATGTATTTTAATTCGAATGAATTGGTCATTTTATTTCTAATGATTCTAAACTATTTCATCAGTAAATGAATTTAGAATGGCCGTAATATATTTGTCTCTTTACTCTTCATGTTTATATTCAAATTCCTATAGCAGAAAGAGTAAAGTTTAATAATTTATGAACAAAAGGCAGGAAATTTGGAAGAGCTCCAAAAATTTCACTGCAAAAAGAGATTATGCTATGCAAATAAATTGAGTTATCCTCATGCTATAAAAACCTATAGTGAATCGAGGAACGGAAGAAACATTTTTCATTCTATAGATGCTATTTATTAAAATGATCAAATTTAAATGATGATACCAACCTCTCATATCAGATGATATATGAATGAAAAGGAAAGTTCATCAAATGAAAATTGCGTCTGCCGAAGATAATTTTATAAATCTTTTGAGCGATTCTCTGAATTCATGACTACAAAAATGAAAGGAATTTCCCTTGTCTTTACAATGTAGTCAACACTGTGAAAGAGGATTTAGTCAGATACGGGACTATTGCATGTGATTCAGAATGAGGAAACACAGTACGGAAATATCCATCTCAGTCGTAAGAAATCTGCATTGGACAAATTTCTTAATTATATTGTGTAAAATGTTCCACTCATATCAATATTGAGTTTTAATAAATATTTAATATTTGTAATTAAATTTAATTTAAATTTAGTTTTATTTATACGTTAATAAGAATATACGCATATAATTCTTTGTAACAAATATTTAAATTGTCATTGAATTATTCTTATTTATTGAATTCTTATATTCAGTATGCAATAACAATATTTTAACCCTTCTTTGCATGATTTTTTCTTTATTGGTGAAATTAATCAAGTTGATATAATTCATGTTCAAAATTAAAGGAAAAATGGTTAAAAAAATCTCAGTATATATTTATAGTATAAATTTAGCAAAAAACAATATGCTAAAAATTTCCATCATCATCCAAAATTAGATCATTAGCTTAGTACTAAATAGAAATAAAAGAGGAAAATAACAGAAACACGTGTTACAAACCTTTCTTCCACTCATTTTCAATTTTTTAGCAATAGAAACTCTAATATAATAAAACAAAATTATAAACGAAATCATACGTTTATTGCAACTACAACAAACAGCGGAATGAGACAACTTTAAGCTCGTTTCACTGATAATGACACTTGTTTATTTTTGACAGCTATGTTTCTTTTTATGCAATAGACATTAAAAAGGTATCCAAACACGATCAACTTAGAGTGAACTTGTTCTTTTATATAATTTTTGGGCATTATCGGTTAGGATGAAAATTTCCACCATTATGCAAAGAAGGGTTAAAATTTCTCAATTCTTAAATTTAATTAAGAAAAAATTAAAAATTTTGATTAATTTTTAAATTACATATCAGAATTTTTTATAAGATTAAATTAGTCCGTATTTTCAGCGGACCTTACTGCTTCAAATATTTGTTCACTGTTTTTCTATCTTCAGGCATTTGCAAGTACCATTGGTAAAATGGATGCGTGGCTTGCAGCTGACCATTCGAGAGTTCATTTATTCATATTGACGTCAACATTTGACGCTTATTTTAATACTGTTTGGTCTCATTAAACATATTTCACTCTTTCGATTTTTTGGGAAGAGAAGTATTGCTGTCTCTTTAAACCATAAATGTGGGTGTTAAATTTCGTTGAAATATAAAAAAATGTGGGTTTAAATCATAAATGACCTAGTTGGTTAGGGTGTCAATTTCGCAATCGCAAGGTTGTGGGTCCGATTCCCCACCAACTAAAGATGGTCGTGTACACTAATGGTGACAAGGACACAAAAAATACGTCGTGGTCGCAATAACTTCCATGTTTTCATTCAAAATGAATACCTCTGGGGATGGTAGGAGCTAGGTCTTAATTGGCTTCCTATATCTAAATTCAAAGACGTGAAACTCAAAGATACTTCTAGGTTAAAAAATTAGGGGTATAATAATTTTTCTAACTGATAGAAACACTGCTGGAGCCGGCGGTAGCCTTGCCTTTCTTATTAGGCCTCGTGAGCATACAAAAAACTAATCTCATGTTAACGTCCCAGGAAATGAAGTCGTGGATTTCTTGACCAAAAGAGGCTGCTCTGAGATTTGCGGCAACTAATTATGCACTCACACATCAAGAGATTTACTCTTTACTGAAAATAAAGGACAAACGTGTCTGGATGGTTCCTCTCGACCATCCCGAGATCAGTAGGAAAAACCTAGGGAGGCTTTGGAATTTGACGGAGACAGAATTAATCAGATTACTCATTGTGCATTTGAAATGCATGACCTACGAATCTGGCCAAAAGGTTTTCCAGACTTTTTTCCAAGTATCACCTGTTGCCAGCTTCCCCTAAATATATCTTTATATCTTTGACTGTTTGGGGTTAGTTTTGGAAGATATCCATGTGAGTCCACTTCTGATGCTGGACTTTGCTAGGATTAATAGTCTCATGGATCCGATTTTGCTGCCGCTAGATCCCGAAGTATTGGTCACAAAAAACACAAATTCGAAGACCTAGATGGTGCTGCCATCTACGTATGGTGTTACATCAAAGTAGTACTTCCAGCCTTCTTAGTGTGGAAGCACTTCTAAGCAGAGTTTCAGGGTGGTTGTTCAAAAATGGAAAGCGTTCTTTCTGACTTCATTCGTCCTGTCTTAGATGGGCGGGCTCTCCGCCAAGTGTCATAAGTAACAATAACATCCACATTAGTTGCCTCAAATCAGACAATTATAAGGCCTGGTTTCACGCAAAGTGCATTGGAAGTACATTGTGAAATAAACCGATTTATAACCTTTATGCTTTCTAATTTAGCAGCTAAAACTTTGAAAATCACATTGCCTCAGTAATTGATTTTTTTTATCAACTTTGGAGATCAGTATTGGTTTGCCAATAGTATTGAACAACAGCTATAGATATTCGAATTTTTCAATTCCAGATGATAAATTTTTCATAAATTTCATTAGAGTGATTTGAAATGAATTTGAATTTTCAAAAATTAGTTTAATATATAGATCTTATTGAAAATATATAAAATTTTCTGTGTATTTTATTTGAAATTAAAAAATTAGGAAAACAAATAGTGTGTGATATTTTGAAAGCGAGATAGATAAAATTTACTCTTTTGAATAGTTAAATTGGCAGTTTTTAAAAAATATGTGTTGATTACTTATATTTAAGTTTTGCATATGTTTCGCACTTCCACTGAAGTATCATCTTTTGCATCAATAATTATTAATTACTTTACCATCATATGGAATGATATCTAAGAGCAAGATTTATTGATGCCAGTTTGTTGTATTCTTTAAATGCAACGTCTATTTTCTGCAGCTTATATAGATCACTAATTGTTGAATAAGCCATTATTCCTAAGTATTTGTGCTACTGTTAAAATCACTTTAATCAACCGATCAAACTTGAAGAAACATTGACGAGTATAGGTTTTAGAAGCTACACGGTTTAACCCAAATCATTAAAAAAAACTGTAACATATTCCAGTGCTTTATCTAAATCAAAACGTTATTAATTTACGTACAACTATTGCAAAAAATTGGTAGTTTAAGTTATTCCTCGTGTTTTTGTTTCACAACCTAATGACTAAAACAATGGTCAACTTATTATTCACGTGTTTCGTATTTAGTTTTTGACATTTTTCCTTTCTTAGCGCTTTTCTAAAAAATAAGCATTGTTGATGATAAAACGGGAGTTAAAGATAGATAATTTGTTACTTTTAGTTGTAGCATATTCTATTTTTGTAGTGTAAATATTTAGACATTCTTTTAAATTTTTGTAAAGAATTTAAAACTTGCTACTAAAAATATTTTACTGTTGACATTTACTTGTAGCACTTAGTGGCACACGCTCCAGAATATTAAATATAAAAATTTTGATTTCTAAAATATATTTATAATTACTACTATATTATTTCAACATATACAAACCAGAAATTATATGCACATTAGTAAACACGTATTTCCAAGATGGTACGTAATGGTCAGAGAATAATGTTCCAGAGAAAACAATTATGTGAATAAGATTGGGATTCGTAATAATTGTAGCTTCCTGTTTCTTCATCACTGGAATGATTAAATTTTAAAAATTTTGTTTCTAATGTCACTTATGTCATATGGTGATAGAAAACAATTATTCATTTCATTTACTCTAGTCTCGGTCTAGACTTTTGAATGGGATATCTTTCAATGCTGATCTTAAGGTTGTGGGGCAAAAAATTTCTCTGTAGCACAACGATGTGTTGTGAGTTTCTTTCATAATTAAAAGATTCTATAATATTCTTCCATTTGTCAAAAATGTGTTATCCTTTTATAATACTACGGTCCTCATTAAAATAATCAAATGAGCAGAACAGTGCTATGCATTTATTTTCTGCATAAATCTAAATTATTTTTTCTCTTTCAGGTGTCATAAACTGAAGTGAAGTGAACGTGCTCAACAGCAGCATGCATGCTGGGCTCAATGAACAATGTAACTTCCCCCTTTTATTCGCGAATTCAAAGACGGCGTTTAGAAACTCAACTTCTATAAGAGTGATTCATTTGAAGCGGATAGCTCCAAAAGTCGTCTGAAGAACTTCGTAACTTTGTGTGAATACAGTGTGATAAATAAATATTTATTTAAGGATATTTAACCGTGCTGAATGGCAACGAACGTTTTACTGTTGTCTCACTTCAAACTTCAGTAAAGATCCCACATTTCATTTCATAAAACGTTTTGGGAGTGGCTGTTACTTACTGACATGTTTCCAACTAAACTAAAATTATAAATGTGATACGAAGGATTATTGCTACAATTGGAATTTGAAGGAAATATTCGTTTCGTTTTATGATCTGAAAGTATTCTACTGGAGAAAGAAAAGACTATAAAAAAATGTGAACTGAAGACCTATACATCATAAAATTAAAAACTATTAATGTTGTCTAAAAACTGTTGTCATTTGTTTTGAAAAGAAGAAAATAATTATTAACATATGAAAAATAAAGGAATAATTGGTATTGTCACTGCATTGTTTTTTGAATAATTTTTAGTTAAATACATTATTTTTCCTATATTTATTTATTTTGTATTGCCAGCACAGTAGTAACAATCTTATTTATAAACCTTAATTTTTTTGGAAATGTGAATTATTCGCATTATCCGTTTCATTCCCTGCTATTAAAAATACAATTGAATTTATTATTATCATAGAATTTCTTATTTAAAAGACATAAAATCGATCATTCTCATTTCTTGGATACCTATAGATCGTTCTGTGAATTGAAGAAAGATAACAAAGTAAGGAATCAAATTTTATGTTAAACGAAACTGAGATGAGGTTATTAAATTTGATAGAGTAATTGATAGATGAAAAATTTCTTTTATTTAGTCACAAAGAAGATTTTGTTAAGAACAGGTTTATGTTGATGTACAATTAATGAATTTTAACCATCTAGATTAGTTAGGATGCAATTGTTTATAAATGCAACTCCTGGTTTATCAAGGCTACTACATTCTAAATCAAGGGTCGGATATTGGTTCCATTCTCCCAAAGTTTCTCCTACTTGCGCTGTGACGTAAGCGCTCCGCCGTAATTAAACGCCAAGTTCTCCGTTCTAAGGAACTATCACAGATGAAGAAGTAAGGGCCAGCTTTGCAGGCCGACACTTTGTTAAAAACATCAGATCCAAGATCCAAATCAAGGGTCGGCAACCTAGTTTTCCTTAAGGGCTCAATACTAAATTTGAAAATCACCGAGGGCGCATATTTTACAGATAATCAACAGGTATAAATAGGCCTTAAAAAATACAGATTTTTTATAACTTTATTTTGTTGGTGTCATACATAATGATACATGTAATTCAGTGTGAAACTTGGGTGTCCATATTTTCAGCTAATTTCTTTTAATTGGGGATATATTTAGAGTTCCCTGTCCTTAAACAATTATCTAAGTCTGAGTCATTAAGCTTTGTTCCGTATTTTGATTTCAAATATTTCATATTTGAGAACAAAGACTCGCAATTGTATGTTGTTTCACAACATGAATAAATTTTTAGCGCACATTTCCTTAAAATAGGATACTTATTTTCATCGACTAAGTTCCAAAACATTTTATCATTACTATGCGCATTTAAAATAATATCACTTTGCAAGTTTATTATTTCTAATTCTAGGTCTTCGATATTATGAAGCTCGAAATACACTGAGACTACTTCAAGGACATCATCATCAGTAACATTGAATGAATTAATGAAAAAACTTAGAACAGGTTCTAATGCAGCAAAATCTTCAAATCTAGAAGAAAACTCTTCTATTAGCTTATCTATAATTTCTAAATATGATGTAGCAGTAAAATGTTTCAAATTTAAACTCTCAACAGTATATTTTATATTTGAGAAATGTGATAACGAGTTTTTCAATAGATGGGATTTCATCAACACTAACTTGCATGTGAATGCATTTACAGTACTAATCATGTCAGCGATATGCTGATTTTTCCCTTGTATTTTTAAATTTAATTTATTCAACTTTGCCATTATATCTGTCAGAAATCCGAGGTCGATTAGCCAATCCTTATTTTCTAATTGCTCGTAAAAATCGCCTCTTGATGCAATAAATTCCTTTATTTGTGGCAAAAGAAAGATAAACCGCTCAAGTATTTTACCTCTGCTCAGCCACCTCACTTCAGTATGTGAAAGAAGATCTGTGAACTGAACGTCCTCATCTTCTAAAAGTCATTTAAACAATCTGTGTTGCATAGCTCCTGATCTTATGGAATTAATAATTTTTGTTACTATCGTAAATACGTGTTGAAAACCGATTGTTTTTGCGCATAACATTTGCTGATGTATGAGGCAATGATAAGAAATAAATTTCGGGAATAAGGAATCCTGTCTACATAAGGCAATAAATCCTTTTTTCTTACTAGTCCTCGCTGGTGCCCCGTATGTTGTAATTGACGATAGCTTTTGTACAGGTAATTTTATATCTGTTACTTTTTTTTTAAAAGTAGAAAAGATATCTTCTGCTCTGGTTCTTTCCTTTAAGGGCAGAACTTTAAGGAAATCTTCTTTTGTTGTAAAATCAGAAAATACCATCTTCACGCAAATTGTTAATAGGGATAAATTTGTCACGTCTGTTGATTCATCCATCTGTAGTGAAAAGAAAATACAATTTTCCATATCATTTGCTAATTATGCCTCCAAATTCTCCGCAATTACTTCAATTCTTCTAGTAACAATTGGTGCTGATAATTGCAACGTGTTTATAGCTGAAACTATTTCCTTTTTAATTTTTAAATTCTTCAAAAAGTTAATCAGCAGCTTCTAACATGGCTTCTTTCATTAATTCTCCATCTGTAAATGTTTTTTTATTCTTTGGTAGCAAATGCAAAATTTTATATGACGCGATCGTTGCTGCTTTATATCGTTGAGTGATTTAGTAAAAAACTTTGCTGGTTAGTTATTGAAGATTTTAAGAAAATAATTTTTTTCTTCTAATTTCTGAGTTCATTGGATAATCACTATCAAAATTGGAATGAACGGTCTTAAAATGTCGTTCAATATTACTTTTCTAGGGAATCGGATCACTATTACTACACAACAAACAAATACACTTCCCTTTTTAATCAACGAAACAGTAGAGATGTTCCCATTCATCGTTAAAATAATATGTTCTTTTTCTTTTACATTCATCCATGAAGGGTTTTGAAAGAAAAGAATTATTTCGGATTACTTGGTAGTTTTAAATGCACGGTCTACAAGTGGTCTATTCGAATTACGATTACACACTAACAAAAAATACGTGCGTGTTATTAGATATGGTCAAGGTTAGTAAACTGCTAATCTATGAACAATCCTAAACTCAACTGACTACTTGCTGTATATCGCCGTTTGATAAGAGTAAGTAAATCGCTCTAGCTATCATACATTTGCATTAGTCCAGCAAGCGCACATTAAAAATCGATCGGGCACCGCGTTGCCTACCCATGTTCTAAATTATCAACTACACAATAAATTATATTGATAGTGATTAACAGTAACATGAATAATCAAAATATAGGTTTGTCTTAAAGAAGATTTTGTTAAGAACTGACTCATGTTGGCTTACAGATAAATGCATTTTAATTAATCATAATCTAGATTAGCTATAGCTAATGTCAATTAGCTAGAGCTAATCAAAAAATGTGTAGATTTAGGCAATGGCATTATAATGCCATTGCCTAAATCCACTCATGGTTTTGCATAGCTGATTTACACAACTAAAATAAATAATCGAAGCTTAATTAATTTTAAAAATACACTAATATTGAAAAATAATAAATTAGTAATAAAACTTCTGTTAATTTACAACTAGACTAAAAAGTATTTTTCTGAGATGTGTTTTACTAAATTAACAAACACTTATGTGTTTATTAATTTAGTAAATAAAAATTGATACGTGAACGCCATTACTGCTCTAAAAATCAACAGTATGAACTTAAAGTACTAATTCCTTGTAGATTGAGGGTGTGTAGCTTGAGTTTACAAACTCAGCGTTGATGAGTCTTAAATATTTAATTACAAAGGATGATTAGATCACAAAAATACACTGATGGCCACCGTAAATGCAACACCCAGAAGGAAGCATGCAAATAACATGAAATTTATAGCATACATTAGCGGAGATGAGTTATGCAAATGATTTCAAATAGAATTTCAACGCAGAAGCACATCACGCTCTCCTGTGGCGATACTTCAAAACGCTATTTAAGGTTTCAAGATTTCGACAATTTTAAGTTCGGGAATTGTGTTTTTCTTGTGGTTTATTTAAAAAAAAGAGAGAGATCCACATTATACCTGGTACAAAATAGCTATCATTTTTTGTCAAGTATCCGAGTCCAACAGAAGAAGAGTAGTGGCCTACCGAGATTGTAGATTATCTTTCAGGGAAATAGATAGTCGTGTTGGACGAAACCAAACAACTGTAATGCGGATATGAGATCTTTGAAAGCAGGAGGGTTCGACGAACCAACGTGTTCGATCGCATCCACCTCAGTGCACCACTTTACGTGATGACAGGAAAATAATGCGCATGGCAGTGGCGTATCACTCAGTCACGTCACTAACTAAAGCACAGCACATACAGTCTGTAACGCATCATCCAATGTCTGCGCGTATTCGACGCCGTTTACAGCAGAGTGGTGTGCCCGCAACTTCCATTGTTCCGTCTATCATTGACGTAGATCCATAGACGTCTCCACTGCCAATGATGTGGTGAAAGAAGGATGTGGATGGCAGAATGGAATGAAATTTTCTTTACTGAAGAGTCACGCTTCTGTCTGCAACATCACGTTAGTCGCAATCGAGTCTGGAGACATCGTAAAAAAGAGGATGTTGAACAGTTGCGTTACCGGGTAAAATGGTATTTTTACCTTCTTAGGTAATAGTACCCTCTCGCACTCCTAGTACACATTGCCGGTAATTTAAATATCCAGCGCTACATCTTCGAGGTGTTGGAACCAGTTGTCCTTCCTTACTTTCAAGGCTTGCCTACAGCCATATTTGAGCAGGATAATTCACGACCACATGAGTAACACATTGTCCAAGGGGTGTTCGTCAGCCAGATTGAACTGCTTCCCTGTCACCGCTCTCTACCCCTCCACATCTTTCGTCGATATAAAACATGTGATCCATGGTTGCTCAACGATTGACCTAGATTACATCTCCAGCTACCTCACTAGATCAACTTTGGCAACGTGCGGAAGCTGTTTGGTCTGCTGTACCACAAGAACTCATCCTAAGTCTCTTTGGATCAATGCCGAGGCGTGTGGTAGCGGTGATCTCCAACAAAGGAAGCTACTCTGGCTATTTACTTTTGCAGGAGCCACACTTTACAGAAAACTATATATTTAATAATTTGATACTTGGTCAACATATTATCTACAAAACAAATTTTGTTGTGATATCTCTTGCCTTTCTAGGTGTTACTATTGGCGTAACCAACAGTGTAGTTATAACTTCTTTATTTCCTTGAAGAATGGAACGAAGTCGGAAATATAGTGTCACATTTTAATAATGATTATGAAGACAATGAAAATTTAACGAGTCTAACTGATGTTATTCCCGGTTGTTCTGGAATAATTTCAGTTTATTACACCTAGAACTTGCTCCGGTATACTTCTTCAGGTCTACCAAACAGTGGGACTGCACCAATTTCCTGGAAGCTGCTGGTTGGGAGTATTCAACATTTACATGATTTACGAAATTAATATGTATTGGTCAAGAAGAACTCCAATACTTTAGCTTCTGGACCAGTTTATTCACTTGGAGAACACTACTTATTTTATATTACCCAGTCACTTTTAGTGACCACGAGAGAATAAGTTGGGATTCGAACTCACTATAACGATTTTTTTTTTGGTATACACTTTTTCTTTTATCTTCTAGTGAGCCAGTTTATTGTATGTGAAATCGTTTTGTTTGTTATAATTATTATTGTTGGTTGAGGTTGACTTTTAATCATTGATAAGAAAAAAGCAACATAACTTCACTGTACACTGGTTATTTTAAAACATTCAAATTATTTACAAAATTTTGCTATTAAAATTTATAATTTTTCTACGATATAAAAATTAATATTGTACGGTAAAAACTGAACAATACCAATAAGTAAGTTTTTGAAAATGGTAACTTTTAATGATTTTAATAACCTCTCTTGTTAAATGAAATAGCATTTTGTAATACTTTTGTATTTAATTAATCATCTTCATTCACAGTTTGGGAATAAACAGATTATTATTTGTAAAAATATGCATGATAAATGTGCATTTAAGATAAAATAAAAAATCTTGAGATAAACATTTAAAAATATTTTTAATTCAAAATGGCTAAAAAATTTGTAATGCAATCACATTTATCTCATTTATTTAATTACACTAATTAACTTTTTTATTCTTCCTTTCATTACATATGTGCACAATCCCAATAATAAATTAATTAATTCAAGAAATTTACATAAAATGTTTTGTGAAAAAAATTTTCAAGTAATAAAAATACATTTAAAATATGGTTTAAATAGCTTAGGATTAAATTTATTTATTTTCCAATGATTAAACTAAAATTCTCTTAATCTTTGTAACCTAGTTTTAAATTTTCAAACTCACGATAAATACATTAGTAGGATAAAACAATTATGGCATTTTGTAAGGCATTAAAATCTTTATATGGATTTTGACATTTGAAAATTATTAGAGCATCAAAGAGATTGAATAAAGAATTACGAATATATTATTTGAAATTTTGTTGAAGAATTGAATATAAAATATATTTTAAACATCTATTTAATTTTTATGCTCATATTTAATACTTAATGTTTTATACTTTCATAAAGCTAATAATGAGATAATTTTTTTATTCCAGTTTTAATTAGTACTCGTAAAATTTATTTCTGAATCTACATTAAAGTTAACGATAATAAAAATTCAAAACACAAAAAACATTATTCTTAACCATGCATACAGGGTGTCATAAAAGGTTATGTCCAAGTGACACTAATGGCTGTGTCAGGTCATGACGAGTCAGAACCGCATGGCAACAAGGGATCTGAAACACGATCGGGACAACGAAATTGCATCGAGACCGTCGAGTAAAGAACGAGAGAATATGTAAAAAAAAACTTTATTTTACTCTAAAAAAGTACCAAATGCAAATTAAACTCGTAATAAGTGGTCACGGTGAAAATGCGTTTTAGGTCCCCTACTCTGCCAACTTGGCGAAAGTGTGCTGTGGGTCCCGTACTTGGCGGGTTTTCAAAAACGCTATTGCCATGGCGATAATGGAATAGGATTTTTAACGGTTTTAAACTAATTAGCAACCAATGAAAATGACTGATTTTTCAAACTGAAACTAATTAACGACCAATGAAAATGCTAAAAGAAAAAACCAATTAATGAGCATACGCGAAAAAGCGCAAATTATTTTCTCCGAAGGTTGCCATAAAGAGCTCATTAGGTATAAAAACGTCCGGTTTACCAAGCTTGGTGCATTCATCGCCAAGTTGGCAGAGTAGGGGACCTAAAGTGCAGATTAACGAGTGCTCACAATCATCCCATGCATCATATCCACGCAACACAGAAACTTGAACATGTTCAAATTGCCTAAGGATATCCGATCACGTGCAACCGCTTTGACAATACGGGCCATGAGGTTCATTTTCAATGGAACAAGTTTGTCGTAGTCCACATATTTAAGGTATCACCAGGCGTGATTAGTTACGGGTATCACATTGGACAAGTTATATGACCACCTGTGTCAATTCGGAGATCTAGGTACGTCAAACCCAGGAACTGACGTACATTCTGGTGGAAATGCGAGGGAGCCCCATTATGTTGAAACCACATATTGGGGCCTGTCGTTGCGGGAACATCCTCTAACAATTTGGGAAATACTTCTTACAAAAAATCTCGTTAGGGCGTACAAGGATTCAGCGTCTTACCAATCAGCATGTCACCAAGAATTCCTTACCAGATATTAATGATGAAACATTGGCTGTGCGACTGCGTGATATGGGATTTACATTCTATCACTTATACCAGGGATGGGCAAACTACGGCCCGCGGGCCAACTCCGCCCCCCCCCCCTGAAGGTTCTATCCGGCCCGCGGATAGAATTTTAATTTGTCATTCAGAGTCATTCAAATTAAAAGAAATATTAATATATTATGTATCCATCTCCTTTTCCATTCAAGCAGAATTGGATATTTTCACCATGCCATTCAACATAAATTGTGAAGCAGTAAGGTCAGATTTTCAGCTTGAATTAATTGAGTTGCAATCTAACAATCATCTCAAGCAATTGATTCTAAATATACCAAAGCTAGAGTTTTACAAATCATTATCGAAAGTAAGTTTCCCACATTTAATATCTCATGCCCAGAAAATCAGTGCTATGTTTGCTTCATCTGATATATGTGAACAAGTGTTTTCAACTATGAACCTTAGAAAGAATTATTTCAGAAGTAGACTGACAGATGAGCATTTAGCCTCGTTCCTTAGAATCAGTACATCTCACTTCGAACCTCAATATAAGGAATTTTTAAAAATGAAATCGCAATTTCATTCATTTCATTAATATATTAAATTGTAATACTTGTATATTGTTTTTAAAACTTTAGAAAAATTCATCTTGGCCCACCAAACTTTATTTTTTCGATTTTTGGCCCGTGATCGAAAAAGTTTGCCCATGCCTGACTTATACATACTGTGCTGGTTATGGACACCATTTCAGAGCAAGGTAGCTTCCTCAATGAACAACACCAGTGATGGAAATTGTGAATTTTTTATCTTTGCCGGTATATACCAACGTGCGAATGCCACACGCTGGGAACAATCCATATCTCTTAGCGACTGCACTTATTGTATATGGTATGAATATTGGTGCTCTTCCAGTAATATTCAATAATGGAGAAACAATCAACACCTAGGTGGGCTCCACGACGCTCATACTTATATTCAAATTCCATTTAAATGCTTCTAATGCAGTGCTTTCGAGTCTACTGTCCGTTTTATGCACTGCCGTTCGATGTGGCTGTTGATTCTGAACTCTTGCAATTGGCTATGTAATTGTTCAAACAACTTATGGACGGATATACGGCGGTTCATTGTCTCACAAGTGTACCGCTACGAGTCCATTGCCATTCACAACTCCACGCACATATACATGTACATGTCACACATACATGTACATGTCATGTACTCCACACGTACATGTCAGCATTGCTGTACTGGTGCATCCTTTTCCTGTGTTTCGAATGTCAGTGTTTGCTTCTGGCAGAACTGATCATCTTCTAGAGAATTACAATCGCGTTTCCGACTTCCTTTTTGTATGTAAATCTGATTCATCATGGCCTGGAACAACCATGAATGCTTTTTGAACATGGAATTTTGTGACAGAATTTAAAATTGAAATTAAATTTTGCTGTTGGACATTTATTCTGCTTTTGATACAAAGTATTTCTTTTTTGCAGATTACCAAGTTCAAGAGTATTCACTTACAAAGCTGTCAATATAACAACTATTGCAATTTCCGTAATGTAAATTAATCATTTTGCATCTATTTATTCTGACTTTTTCAATAAAATAAGTTGTAGCATTTTCGCAGACTTTTAACAGTTATGAATCTCTCAGACAGACAATTTATTCTATTTACTCCAACAAATGTATATGTTGCCATTTCTCGTTCTCTTTAGTTACCACGAATGTTGAAGGTGGACTAATTCAGTTCTATTGATGATGTTAAAGATGGACTAATAAGTTGTCTGGTCATGTCTTCACCGGCAAAGCTGAAAGCAACTCAAGGACCAGAGTAACAGTGACGAGACGGCTGTATTTTCCGAGATGAATTGTTTAGACCAGTGTTTCTCAATCGCCGGTCCGCAAGAAATATTTACCGGTCCTCGAAATATCAAGCTTTTATAGACCGACCACCGATACAGTACCTACATTACAATAATAATAGTTTACTAGTTTAAAAAATAATGTAATCTTTGATGAAAAATTCAACAAACTGGCAACTATGTACCTAATCGCGTTTCATAAATTGCCTTACCACCAGCGTAGCCACTCTATTATAATTATAACAGATCTGGTACCACGGCACTCTTTTTTACTATTCTATGAAATCTATTACATTTTAAACTGTCGACTTATTCCTTTTAATCAAATTGTTCTGGCAACACTGCTTAGAACACCAGTTTGGGTGTGCCTGTCTGCCTTGGTGCCTTGTGTATCCCTGATTACTTGAACGCTGACTATCGGAGTATCTCAGTGTTCAAGGCGTCTGGCGTCTAGATTACGTTTTGTTTTTGATTTTGGTTATTCTGCACACTTGGGCAATTCTTGAAAACTATTTATCAGCGTAAGTTTTTAATAACTTCTGAATTTAATATTATGCTATAACTACTATTTCTGTAACTTTAGGTATATAAAATCATTAACCAGAATGAGTTAGCAGGAAACGAAACGCACAAATTTCGTGCAAAAAAAAAAGATTTTCAAAAACCAAGTACGTCGTCCGCCCCTTCGAATACAGATGAAAGTGAATATAGTCGACAATCTTATCTGTAAATTATAACAAACAAAATGCTTTAAAAATTATATATGTCTTCATGATTTATCTTTGTGAAAAATTGTGCATTGGGTCGAATTATTTATATTACCGGTCCGCGCGAAGGTGCCGAAATATTTTACCGGTCCTTGGAGTAAATTCAGTTGAGAAACACTGGACTAATTTACACCCTTTTATTTTAATTATTTAAAGGAAGTATACCTTCTCAGTTTTCGTTTCTTTTAATTTCATGAGTCAAAAAATCAACTATTTTATTTCATTTTAGACCAGTTATTTCAACAATGCTCTTTAATTGCCACAAAACCTGAAGATTAACAGTTTTATATATTTTTAACTAAGAATTTAAATTGTGCTCTATTTCCTCCTCAATAAACCAAATAATCTCCAACCGATATTCTTTCGAACGAAGAGAGAGAGAAAAGAATTAGTGTAACACAAATTAAGCACCAATGAACTAACTAGAGCAAAGTATTCAACAAAATATTACAAAATTATTCTAAATGTAAAAGGCAGATACATTTTTTCACGAAGAAAATCACGCGTTGTTGGCGGACAAAAATAACTCAATACATTTCAAAAATAATTCAGCGTTCGATTCAATTATTTAAAATCAAACTGTACCAAACTATATATAGAGAGCGTGTCGAGGGATTCATAGTAAGAACAAAGATTCCACCGTTCCTTTAATTTTTTATGAACAAAAAGGAAATTTATAGTCTTTTTATATATGAATAACTTCAGTCAAATATCATGTTGCAAATAAAGAAAGTCAAAAATCAAAATTCAAAATAAAGAATTTCAAGAAATTTTTTTTTATTCTTATTCAAAATCTCAAACACATATCCTATTATATAATAGTATTTTAAGAACACTTTCTCTCCACAGATTTTCAAAACTGTTGACGAGAAGTGGAGAAATAAAAAAAAGCAATATTAAACTTGCAATTAATTTATACTCGAAACATAATGGAAAAGTAAATAATCTGTCAAATTCAATTAATTTAAGTGTTTGTCTTGAAACTTGAGTAGTTTAATTAATTATATGGACTTTTGAAAAAATGAATATGTCTTCTTTAGACGGTTTGAGATCAATAAATGAATTCGATTTCATATATATATATATATATATATATATATATATATATATATATATCAATAAATAAGTATTATAGACAATCATACCAGCGCAAAAGCAGCTACTGTGTGAAATGCCGATATAAATTAAGTAAGATACATCTAATAGATAAAGATAAATAAGACAAAATCAGGAAAAAACCAAGAAAAACAATGTAAAACAATGTAATTAAGGAAAGAGTATAGGGACCAGGCCTTCATCAGGTGGGAGATGGTCAGCTATGCAAAACACCCTTTTCTGACAAACACCAAAGACAAAGGTCTAAAAAGTATTCGTGTTATTCCCCCGAAGAGATTCTCTATAAGAAGAAAATACAACTACATCAAAATTGAAATAAATGGAATCAAAGTAACACATTGAGAAAAATAAGCAAAACAATCCATAAACAAAGCAGTACAGAGGAATGAGAAGATGGAGGACATTGCGACCACGACATATTATTTTACGTACTCCAGTCGCCATTAGTTAACACGAAGGATCTTCGGATAAACCAGGATTCGAACTCACTACCTTCCAATGTCGAGAAGGATATCCTAACCAACCAGGCCACCGCAAATTTAAAAGAAAATTAGATAACTGGAAGTGAAACCTCTGTATTTTTTTATGTTAGTGAAAATGACATCTGTTGCTCTTATTATATAAACTTACATCATCTGTTTGCCCTTAACCCTCCTTTGCATAATGGTGGAAATTTCCATTATAACTTATAATGCCCAAAAATTATATAAAAGAACAAGTTCACTTTAAGTTGATCGTGTTAGGATACCTTTTCAATGTCCATTGCATAAAAACAAACATAGCTGTCAAAAATAAACAAGTGTCATTATCAGTGCTTAAAGTTGTCTCATTCCGCTGTTTGTTGTAGTTGCAATAAACGTATGATTTCGTTTATAATTTTGTTTTATTATATTACAGTTTCTATTGCTAAAAAATTGAAAATGAAAGGTTTGTAACACGTGTTTCTGTTATTTTCCTCTTTTATTTCTATTTAGTACTAAGCTTATGATCTAACTTTGGAGGATGATGGAAATTTTTAGCATATTGTTTTTTGCTAAATTTATGCTATAAATATATACTAAGACTTTTTTAACCATTTTTCTTTTAATTTTAAACATGAATTTTATCAACTTGATTTATTTCATCAATAAAGAAAAAAACCTGCAAAGAAGGGTTAATGTATAATATCAAAACTACATACAGATAATGGTAAATAATTAGCTATTTTTCGTTTCAAAAGAGTGAAAATATACATTTAAATTCAAATTAAAAGATTCAACACTAAAATCTTAAATCAAGATTTAATTTTACCTGATAAAAAAAGTGTCTCATTTTGTTCTATTTTCTGCTTTGAGACATTTTAAAATTAGTTGTTATTCTCTATCCAAAGGAGACTATTTGTGTTTCCGTTTGATTTCAGTAATCGAATTACATGTATATACTAGATTAGAACTAGATATTATGGTAAATTTTCATTGAATCATTAATCAATAACCACGGTTATCCGTCAATGCTTATCCTGATTCCCACTCTAATTATTGATGCTCATTCCCATTTAAAATTGCCTAAACCTTAGAACAAATGTGAATTTAAATCTCTTTGCATTCGTATGCAAAGGTTTAATAAAAGTAGAAAATTATACCGTTGAACGTCAAATATTGGTTTGTATCGTATCTGACAAAATCGTAATGAATACATATATATATATAGATAGATAGAGTAACTATATCATTCGAATATATATCTGTGGCAATATATTTTTAAATATCCACGTATAATTATTAGTAAGAAACAATAATTTGCTTCGTGTAACACGTAATTGAAAATTTGATAGAGATTTGACTTTGTGATTAACTTTCCTTAAGATACAAGTTTTATAATGTAAATAGAATAAAAAAAACTCAGATTTTACTTGAATTAATATTATCATAAAAGTAATTTCCATCGTGTTTTTTTTTCTTCTCTCTTAAACTAATAATTTTGAAATTTTTTGTAAAAAAATGTTATTTTTATTTATATTTAAAATCTATTTCATTATCAAATTTTTTCCTATAAATTTTTTCATGTATATAATTCCATATAGTTCATGAAGATTTATAAGAAACTGAAAAAAGTTTATGTAATGAGATAACTTTTTATATTAAGAGAACAGACGTGGAAATAGTGTCGTATGAAAAATATTTGTAGGAATCAAGTGAAATATTTATTTTAAAATTTTTAAAAAAATGTAAAAAAAATGAAATTGCAGTAAAAAATAATTTATATTCTTCAAAATAATGTCTGAAACTAAATTTATAGAACAATTCGGTTTCAATTCGGCAGAATTTACAATCGCTTTCTTGGTCTACGGGACATTCGTTCTCCTAACAGAAAAAAATGACTGACACTTTATATTTCTATTTTATACACTATAATTATCTTTCATTGCTTTATATTAACAATCGAAAAGAATTGATTAGCACCTTTAATAAAAAGTAAACTTTAAAAATTCCTGCTCTCTCCTTCCCATTACTTGTTCAATGCAAACATTGATGATAACAACACAAAGATTAAGGAAGACGATGAAATAGACGATTTTCAAAACTTCTTGCTTGAAAGAAATTGTTAACATATACAAATTCCATGCGTCTACATCTATATATTTAATGAGACAAGCATTCCATTTTTTTATGAATTTCTTTTGACCTCTTATCAGTTCTCGGAAAAAGATTATTTTGACGACTTTATCTTTCTCTCCTCTCTTCGCATTACATAACTGAAAATATCCCTTATACAATTACTAATGAAAAATTGCATTTACAAGAAGAACTTCCGAATAGAATCTACAGAAGACTTCTTACAGTTGCATTTTATTAAATTTCTTTGAAAGTTTTCACCAGAGATAATTAAGCAAATAGAAGTTAATTCAATTAAATTGAGGAAATATTTATCACCCTGCATTTAAGAAATACAAATTTTCACATAAGAAATTTAGTAAATCAAAGAGTAAGTTATTCAGTATCGATAAGACGTCATATATTTTTGGAAATTGCTAGACACGAGCACGCATGCGCTGATGAAGTATAAAAATATATACTTTGTTTCTTTTTCTTGAAAATAAATCACTTGTTAATAAACTGTATCACATGTTTAATTTGCCACCCATCTTGGATATTGAAAATAGATTGCCACTCATCCTGTCTTGTGGTCAGCGTGCGTGACTGCAGATAAGAAGGTCGTGAGTTTGAATCCCAGTTTGGGCAAGTTGTGTACTTTCTCTCTTTCCTGTCTTTGTCCTTTCCTTGTATGAATTGTCGTCTTCCATATGAACAAGTATCTATGCCATGTGTGCAGTAAAGAAATCGGACTAAATACCAAATTATGGTTCAGTTGAAAAAAGTGGAGCCTGGCTAACTATCGAAAAAATAGAAAAAAAAACCCATGCTTAATTTATATTAATGTCTTCTGTGCTAATAATAATATTTACCAATAATAATAACAATAATCTATTTACCAATAATAATATTGATAATAATAATTCAATGTATAAATATTATTGGTGAAAGTTTAAAGAATGAGAAAAAGTCTGTCAGGATTTATATTTAACTGAAAATTATATTTGAATACTTACGTTATGCGCGTTTTCTCTATACATATTTTCTTTACTTCATATTTAAACAAGAAGCTTAAAATATACTCCGCTCTGCATGAAAACCCTGTTTACCCATATTTTCTTTACAACAATATTTGAAAATATGGTATTCGAGTATCAGGCATCACTTGATCCCTTCACATTTTATAGAAAATGCATAGTGGATCTTTTTAATATACGGATAAGAGAAAATACATCGTATAGAAGAAAAACTGAAAAAAATACAACAGTAGCGAATATTTCACTAAACTACTTATCAAAATAAGTTTTTGTGGCAGAAATATGCTGTGTACAAAGAAAAAATCATTTTCTGTTATTTATTAAAAATAATATAGGTTTTGCGAAGTTATATTTTTCTAAAGAAAAAATATAATACTCGTAGAAGAATAAATACCAAAAATGTTAAAAATCAGTTACTAGGTTGTTTGCTTTCGTAGATACATATATGCGTTGCATTCCATATATCCAACAATAATTCGTAAATTCCTTATAAGTGTTTATAATACATTAATAGTTTCCTCAATTTCAGAAGGAAATAAAGTAAGTTAATCTTATAGCTTAAACTAATAATAACTATATTTACTTTTATTTTTAAATATTACTGCTAAATGTAGAATATTTGAAATTTAAAAAGTGATGAAATTTGGCAATAATTAAATCTAATATTTTTAATTAATATTATATAAGCCATTCTGAGCCACCCACCCTGTTTAATGGTCAGCATGCCACATTGTGGATAGAAAGGTCCTGGGTTCGAATCCCGGTTCGGGCAAGAATGTACTTTCTCTTTCTCTCTCTCCTGTCTTTGTCCTTTCCTTGAATAAATAGATTGTGAATGGTTGCCTACCTTATATAAATGGGTGCCTATGGCATATGTGTGTTGAGGAAGTCGTACTCCACACCAAATTATGGTTCAGTTGGAAAAGTGGAGCAGCACACCTCATACTGACAGCCTGGCAGGCACACGACAAAAAAAAAGGTATTCTGCATTAATTTTTTCTTAGCCAGCATGAGAATACAGTTATTTATTTGGTACTTATTTATTATACAAGCATTGGTAAAATAAAGGAAATATTTTATTTATAGTACAATAAATAACTTATTAACCCATTTAACTATAAAATGTTCTCATGAAAATATTTTCTATTCATTTTCCATTTAATTTTTATGTCAGTTAACGAATCTTTTATGGCTTATCTTAGTACTTTTTTTGGCAAACAAAAAACTGTTTTATTCTGTTATTTACTTTAAAATTTATCAGAATTAAGCCTCAGTAAAAAAGCCTGACTCAGACTAATTTTAAGTAAATTGCAATTTATTTTCCTTTTTTAAAAAAATATAGCATTTATGTATGCGCTTTTTTTATTATAATATAAGGAATTACGTTATATATTTAGATAATACTTACAAATACTTAAAAATATCTTGGCTTAGTTTTTATCAATGGCATTGTCTTCTAGACACGTATATATATATATATATATATATATATAGAATAAAGAATTACGAGCTATTAAATGCATTTAGCAATTGTTATTTCATTTAAAGCAGTTTTATGTAGTGTTCAATATGGGTTGTTATAACCATTACGTCACTCGCTTCATTTATAAAGTTTTAAATTTGGGCTATAAATATAGAAATATACGAAGAGGATATTTAAGTATTCAAACAGTGATCCTCAAAATTATGATAATTTGTTTTATTAAATTAATCATTAAAGAAGCTTTTCTATGTATATTGTAAAACATATAATATTATACAAAAACTAAGATAATTTAAAACAACACATGGTATTCTTATATTTAGAAACACTCGATGATTCTAATATTTTTTCAATTTCTTTCTCAGAATTAAAACATAATTTAGATAATGATTCAGATACGATTTGTGAAAGATATGACATATAATTCTTTTGACTTTCTGTATATTTTCACTATCTGTAGAGATTTAATTTTTTTATTTATTACTTTAAAATAATTACAAGATGCACACATACACTCACATCACGACACATTTTACGTGCCCCCGTCGCCATTACTGAACACGACGGATCTTCGATTAAGCCTGGATTCGAACTTACAACCTTCTAGTAATGAGAAAGACGCCCTGATCCACAAGGCTGCCATGGTGTCCCATAAAATCGTAAACCAACAAAACAAAAAAACAAACTATTCTCAATTGTATTCTTCTAAATACATTTGAAATAACACCAATTGAAGAGTAAAAAGATCTAAAATGTTTATCAATATAAATTACAATTATCAAAACATTTCATGAAATAATTTTATATAACATTGTTGGCAGCACCATCTGTACTGAAAATTATATTCGATGCGCAATTTTTGATACGCTTATACTTTGCTTCACTTTCAGAAGCCAAAAAAACTACAATAGACTAATGATTAGTAGTGCATTGAATGTTCATTAAGAAATTAAAAGATTATATAATATTTAATATGGAGACTATTTTTTTAAAAAAAAAAACGATAAATTTTTATTTTTCCACAACAATTTGCAAGTGGAATTAAGTTGTAAATACCACTTGGATAAGAGGTAAACTGCACAAAATTTCTCTTGTTAATCTATGTCTAAAAGGGAAAATATGCTATAATACTTTGACGAAATGAACAGAACTTGGTGGTTAGTAGATCAGTGCACGATTACACTTCATTCAGAATATGAGACTTAAGTATTCTCGTGTAAAACGGAGGTCTAGTAGTAATAAACTTTCTCTTTAATAGAGCTTACCGTCGAGAGAACAAAAAGTAGAAGAAAAAGGAAATTGTGAGAAAAGTTGCATTTAAATAATCATTTATGAAAGTTCTAGAGAGAATTTACGCTCCGAATATAAGAATCCGTACGCTATTGCGTCTTTTCTATGTTTAGCTTCATTCTAACTAATTTAAGCCATTTAAATTTATAAGCTCTATGCATTAAAGTTATAAATTGGCCATATTCCATGGTAGAAACATTCAATGTCTACTTCAATATTTCAGTTTTTCCTGATTTGTTGAAAATAATAAAACTTAGCATTTAAATTTTGGATTTAATTTATAATACCATGAAAAAATTTCGATGACAATAAGTGTTCAGAAGAATAATAAAGCCTTTCATCGGAAAGCGTGACTTTTATGAATGAGATTAAAATACCAAAAAGTACAACTTTATTTTTTTTATTCTCATTCACAAAAGTTATGCTTCCTGATGTGGAAGACTTTATTATTATATCGGGAAAAATATACATTGTCAGAATCAGTACATTTATTTTCCACACAAATGTTAGCAAAAAATACATTTTGATGTATTTGTAAAAGATAATTCTGTAAATTCTTTACTATATATATATTTTTTTTTTTTACCCCATTAAACTGTTCTCTTCATTCAAAGCACTTTTTTTATTCATTTTTTACACTTTTTATTCAAAGAAAATTCATTGAAAAACTCGAAGGAAATTCAAACTTTGCTATTCAATAAAACATTTTTCAGAATTTTCAAAAAAATATATTATTTATTTTAAAGTTTAAATGGAAGATTAAGTGATGACATTTCCCATTTATTTGTATAAGTATTGTGCTTTAACTCATAATTTTTAGTCGAAGGAAATAAACAAGACAAACAAAATTTTACCGAAAAATGTGACTATATTTTACATACAGATAAACTATGTTATGCGTATTTTTTTAATTAAAAATGCTATTGAGCTTTTTAAGTAAGAATATTTGAAAACATAGAACTCATATTATTTTGAATTACAGAAAGTTTATTAGTAATTACTTTTGGTCCCAAGAAACGTATTATTTATATCAAATAAATAATCAAATATCTTTAAAAATAATTTTCTAATTATATTTCTTATCCATATCTCAGAGAAGTAATTTTAAAGTAGATATTTCTTTCTGTACATACAAGAATAAAACAGCGTTTTAATATTTCTAAAGGATATTTGAGAACGTCTTCTAGTTTTCCAATAAAAATGTTTGCAGCGACACATTTTTAAGACGTTGCTTATATTTGAAAGAAGAAAGCAAAGGCTGAAAAGCAACTATTTTCAAAATGCCTTCTTTTATTGTCATTCAAAGTTAGCTAGAAACAGAAAGTTATATGAATGAGGGAATATACAAAAATTATTCCCGTTAAGGAAAAATATAAATTATATTGATATTTATTAATATTATTTGCATTAAAATGATATTAAAGGTTCTAAATATTAATTGAATATAAATTAAACTCTTATGTTTAATATTACAAAAAAAAAATTAGCATCGCTTGTAAATAACATGAAAATTACAAAATGATATATAAATTGCTTACTATAAAAGCATCATCATTGTTGTCGTATGCCAGCAATATGGGGTGCGCTGCTCCACTTTTCCAACTGAACCACATTTGGTGTGGAGTCCGACTTCCTCAGTACACACATGCCATAGGTACCCGTTTACAGGGTAGGCAACCATTCACACACAAAGAAAGGACAAAGACAAGAAAGAGAGAGAAAGTACATCCATGCCCGAGCTAGGATTCGAACCTAGGTCCCACCCATCTGTAGTCAGGTACGCTAACCACTAGACAGGTTGGGCGGCAGCATGATCATTAAATCATTTAATTAAAAACAAAGTTAAAAGAAGAAAATAAGATGCAACCATGCTAAATAGATGTTCATTTTATTAAATGTGATGAAACAATTGTTAGCTCATTCAGGATAATCAATTAAATAAATAAATCTGAATATATAGCCGCCTACCCTGTCTAGTGATCAGCGTGCCTGATTGTGGATTCGGAGGTACTGGGTTTGAATCCTGGTTCAGGTATGGATTACTTTCTCCTTCCTCTCTTTGTCTCTTCTTTGTGTGTGTGAATGGTTGCCTACCCTATAAACGAGTACCTATGGCATGTGTATACTGAAGGATTCCTCAACAAATTATGGTTTAGTTGGAAAAGTGGAGCAGTGCATCCCATAATTCCAGTCAGTATGGCACTCGACAAAAAAATCTGAATATATATATAGATAGATATTAAAATCATGTATAATGATGTCTATTTCTTTGGCACACAGGCATAAAAGTGCCCATTTTTATTTAACACGATAATAAGAGAATGATAGTAATTCATCTTTATTATACACTATATCAAAAAATCAAAGTTTCTTCTCGAGATTTAAAACCCAAAGAAATGATTATATTCATAAAACAAAAAGAGAGCTAGTTTTTACTATCGTCGCCATTGAAATAACAAAAAAAAATTATTGATGGAATTAGGTCAAGCATTTCCCTGGACACAGATTTTCAAAAAGAATTTTTACTATAGAAAATCTAATTTTTCAAATACCAAATTAAAGACGATATATCAATGGAAACAGATACAAATATTTCCATGTAGAATATGCAATTTAGATCTTATATGAGCAGGCAATTAGAAGTTTAATTTTATATAAAATTTGTCCAGGGAAAAATTCAATTGCAACAATAATGAACTTTTTTATAGGATTTCATTTAATATTTAAATGTTTCTTGTGGACAATTTCATAACAGTTAAAAATTTAGTACAATTGTTGTTGATTATAATTACTCATAATTATTAATATTAATTGAAGTTTTTAGTCGTCCATATATACCTGAAACAACAATTGATTCGTAAGAATTTCTTTTAATTTCATCTTTCTAAGTATGGTAGAAATGATCTATGATTGGTAAGTTTTATAGAATTATTTAGTTCGAGATCCAATTTAATTTTCAAGGGAGCTATTTGCCATTTTTTGTATCTATTTTAAGCACCAGTCCGCAATTTAACTATACGTGAGAAAGCCTGAAATTTCAGAAGTTTATTTCAGAAAAAGGACCTGCTGAGGCAAACGGCAATTGTAATTTTTTTCATTATTTTATTGATAGAATTTAGTACAATTGTTGTTGATTTTTGTAATATTAATTGAAATTTTTAGTCGTCTATGTGTACCTGATACAACAATTGATTCTTATGAATTTCTTTCCCATTTATCTTTTTCTCCATTAAAAGATTTCTTTTAAATTATTCTATTGATAAAAAGTTTAAACTTATTAGAGGAGTTTTGAAAATAATGTCATAACTTGATTAACTACACGTTTTTGTAAAATATTACCAAGAACTTTGAAAACGGAACTTTAAAATTCAAATACATTTATTAATAAATTAGAATGTGAAAGACTGTTTACAATGTTTTATCAAAACAGAAAACAATAAATGGAATTGTTTATCATAACAGTTAAAATTTTCAGCAATTACTTGTATATATTAAATAAAATATCTAACGTATACAAGAACGTGAAGATTAAATGGTTAGAAAACATGAAAAGTAGATTATTTACCATTTTATAATTCATAGATATTTTTTCCTGGACTGAAAAACTGAATAGTGGAGACCACAACTGTTGGCTTGGATTAAGGAACTAGACAAACAACGGCCTCTCACCACTGAGGAGAATGCAGTTTGAATCGTTACTTAATATTTTTTGGTGAAAATGCGCTTTAGGTCCCCTACTCTGCCAACTTGGCTAAAGTGTGCTGTGGGTCCCGTACTTGACAGGTTTTCAAAAACACTGTTGCCATGGAAATAATGGAATACGATTTTTAACGGTTTTAAACTAATTAACAACCAATGAAAATGATCGATTTTTCAAACTGAAACTAATTAACGACCAATGAAAATGCTAAAAGAAAAAACCAATTAATGAGCATGCGCGAAAAAGCACAAATTATTTCCTCTGGAGGTTGCCATAAAGAGTTCATTAGGTATAAGAACGTCTGGTTTACCACGCTTGGTGCATTTATCGCCAAGTTGGCAGAGTAGGGGACCTAAAGCGCAGATTAACGTATTTTTTAATTGTTACTGTTTCTAAATAGAATTAATAATCAGTGCAAAGTTCGTCGTGATTTATGCACCTAAAAACAAAAATAACATTGAATTTATGGACTAAAAATAATTCCTCGAAAAATTTAACTAAAAATAATTGATGAAAATAATGATTGTGAAGGAAGATTTTGCATTTTCTGATGATAAACCTCACAGCTCTTTCCGTTGCTGCACACCCATTTCATTACATATACTATCAACATTTCAAAAGTATTAAAATCATTTATCTCATTGAATACTTTGCTATTCCCTTAAAATATTGTATCTTTTTTTTAAAAAAAAAAAACAGTAAGAACTAAGTATACACATTCTTTTAAAAGATTTTTCAATGAAACAATTTAAGAATGTCAGAAAAATTACTTCTCTAATTGTCGGAACAAACAAAAAAAAATAAGTCTAAAAAAGTGTTTTTATTTCCTTTCAAAGGCAAGTTACAATAAATAATTACATAAAATAAAAATGTAAGTTAATAACGAAAAGTTGACGTAATATTATCATATATTAGGCAGACAGTGTAAATATAGATAGAAAGTATATTGAGGATACAGTTTTTTTTTAATTTAAAATATTAATATTTTTTTTTTTTTTTTTTTTTTTTTTTTGAAGTAAAGCAATACGAGAAAAGTTTTTTGTTTGAAATAGAGACTTCTAAAGAATTTAAAAGAGGTAGAATTATATTTAAAGAAGAGAAAAAAAGTGAATGTTCTTCAAGTTAACCCAAAGTTCTTGTTGATATGATTTTGGATTTATTAAAAAAAAAATTCATTTTTTTCCCTTCAAAGACAAATTTAACGAAATTATTATTTTTTAAACAATGTTGATATAACTTGTTTAAAAAAATAATAATTTCGTCGAATTTGTCTTCGAAAAATGTTTCACAGTCCATATCCTGTTTATATAAGCTTTGGATCATAAAGGTCAATACAACGGCCGAAATAGATCAAAAGATTATGAGAAATATTATGTTTTTCTCAAATCTCAAGGACTTTAAGAAGTTTTCGTTTTAGTAGCTAAGTGAATCGATTTCTAAAAAATAAATATTTAAGGAAAAAACTAAGACATTTTTAGCAACTTTTAAACTTTCCACCATTTCTT